>QXTE01000073.1:2372532-2387693 GCA_003942145.1 Platysternon megacephalum
TTTTTTTTTTTTTTTTTTTTTTTTCTGTGAAAGGGTTTCCCCTGGGAACCTTCTTCCCCCTTCCCCAGGTTTCTGTCCCCCTTCCCCACCACATACATTTCTTCTCTTGCTTCTGATTACATAAACCCATGCAGAAGGGGAGTGGGAATCTGCTGAAATCTGGAGATTGGCTTCTTCCTGGTGGGTGTTATGGTCTTCCATGCACCAAGAGCCCCGCTGTATTTTCAGGGTGGCATTTACACCAGACCCCTGCCTGGGGTTAGTATTGAGCTACAGCACCCCAGGAGCAGCCCTGGGGGAGAGGATTGTGCTGCAGGGCGGGCAGAAGCAATCTCTGCAAATGCTGCTGTGTGTGCAACCTGCAGCTCGCTCCCCTCCTTGCACTGCCCCCACTCTACAAGCTGAGGTGGAAGAGGGAGGGGTTGTGACCATGCCTTTCCACACACCCCCTTTTTGATGACTTGCTCCCAGGAGGTGGGGGGGGGGGGGCCAAGATCAAAGCAGTCCATGTGCTTCACAGGGCTGCTCTTGCAGGAAGTCCCCGCGAGGCTACACAGGGAGCTGATTGCACAGCTGAGCAAGGCCCATCAGATTTCAGATCAAGGGAATACCTCTGGGGAGAGCACAGTGTGTGCATCTCTTCAGGAGCAGACTGCATGAGAATGGCAGCTGCTTTTATAGGAGGATGGGGAGAGATGCTCCTCCAGCAGCCCAGGGGCCCTGCTCCTCTCTGCTCCCATCTCCATGAAGCAGAGAGGGGCTCTTAGGGAGGAAACTGACGGTGCCAGCTGGGTTTTTGTGAGCAGGGATAGGAGGCTGGGCCACTACTTTATTCCCAGCTGGAGTCTGGGGGCTACAGCCGGCCCTGAGCTGCTGGACTCTTCACAGCCTGGGATGCTCCCACTGCCCACTTTCTCCATCTCGCCTGCTCCCATGCAGAGAAAAGCAATGGGCAGCTCCTGAGCAGCTGGTCTCCCTCTCCCTGCTCTCATAGGGGAATAGGGCAGAGCGGAGAAGAGCCCAGAGCTGCAGCAGCAAGGCGGGTGGAGCCCTGCAGAGTTGTCAGGCTGCGGGGGAGGGACTGAATTAACTTTATGGAGGAAAAGTGGAGCGGTCTGGCCTGAGTTACTGTTATTGGGAGTAGGGTCAGCCTGTATTAGTGCATAGTGAGTGGAATGCTGAGCCGAGACCACCCCTCTCTCCCCAGATCCCTCCTCCCCATAGCATCCTGAGAAACTCCAGCTGGGAGCCTCTCCCCAGACCCACCAATCCCAGAGCAAACAGAGCAAGGACCCCTCCCAGGTACTCCCCTCCCCCCCGAAACAGGTTACCCAAGATCTGTATTTAATTGACCCAGTGATGAAATGCCCTTAAAAGCAGGTTTTATGGTTTAAAAAAAATAAAATAGTGATAATGCCATAATAATGCATCAGCACGTGGGCGTTCCCCATTTTGGTCAAGCACTACGATGTATCCCACTGGCAGGTTTGAAGGTTGAGAGGTCTGGTGCCTGCTGCGGAGTGTAATCCAAGTGTGTGGTCAGAGGGCCAGTCCACACAGCAGTGCTTTAACGTGGCTTGTGTAGTTGCGGCAGAGCAGAAAAACCCACCTCCACGAGGGCTGTAGCTCCCAGCGCCGGTGCACTGTCTACACTGGCACTTTACAGCGCTGAAACTTGCTCACCGCCGAGCGAGAAAGTTGCAGCGCTGTAAAGTGCCAGTGTAGACAAGCCCAGAGATGGGTTGAGGGGGCATGTATGGGAGGATGCACCTTTAGGGTGCTGGAGTGAGAGACTGCCTCAGGGTGCAAGGTCTGCGGCTGCCAAAATCTCACCAGCTGTTCTCCCAAGCTTGCAGTGGGTTCCACACCCAGTGGGGAACCAGAACTGGAACCGGGTCTCCTGCTAGGGTTGCCAACTTTCCAGTTTTTCAAAACTGGACACTACATGCCCCCCCCCGTCACTTGCTTCCCCCCACCCCTCTCACTCACTTCCCCCAAAGTTGTTTGCTCTCCCTGGACTCAGGAGCTGCCTGCGGAGCTGGGCTGGAGGAGCTGACGCGGAGCCTGCCAGCCTGCCCAATTAGGGCACAGGAGGGGTCAGTGCCTGGAGCGAGGGGCTGCAGAGAGCCAAGGCCCCGGGAGGCTGAGAAGGCAGGATGGGCGGTGAGCCCGGCCGCCGGCCCTGCTCCTCAAACGCTCGGTGCTGTCCGGATCCCTCCTCCTCCAGCAGCAGCTGCTCTTTCCGCCCTCCCGGCGGTGGAGGCCGATTGCGGTTACCGGACTTTCGGTGTCCAGTCAGCAGTACTGACTGGACACTGCACAGGTCCCCTTTTGACTGGACTTTCTGGTCAAAAACCGGACACCTGGCAACCCTGCCAACCTGTCCGATCTCAAAGCAAAGCAAGGCTGGGGTGGGGCTGTCCTTGCCAGGGTGATCTCCCAGGGAAAGCGCGGGAGGGCACTGTAAGAAGTGGTGCTGGTGGTGCAGTAGAAAGCCCCCTCCCGAGGGTCACTCTGACACGATGTAAAAGGGCTGCTCTGGTCAGGTTCATGTCAGTCAAAGAGCCCCTGGCACTATTCTCAGGAGCAGCTGCAGGTGCTAACCCCAATGTCTTGGGTAACGGCAGGCTCACTGTCTTTTCCCCATATGGCTTCCACTGGTTACAGGCCTGCTTCTGCAAGATCCTCAGCGCCTCCTGGGAGGTGCTGAGTGCCCCGACAACTGATGGAGTCAATGGGAGTTGAGGGGACTTATCATCACGTTGCAGCAAGGACTAAGCACCTTACGGTATGGAGCCTTAGGGTGCTACTTCCTGTCCTGAACTGGTGCCGCGTGTCCCGTAGGAACCTTTCTGGTGGCCTGATGGCAGTTCGGAGTAGGTGTGGCTTTGTGGACCCCCGCCCCACAATGCAGCAGTGCAAATGCTGCTGCCCTCCCCAGCTGGTGAATCCCACGTGGGTATAGCTGCCCTGGCTGGCAGAGAGCCATGTAAATTCCACCCCTCTGTTCTAGCAGGGGCAAACCCACACCCATAGTTCGTATAGCACCGTGGGGCCTGATTCGCTGAAGGATATTGCAACGTTTTTGTTCCACTTTATTTTGTAGCTCTTGACTGAGAGCTAAGAACTTCGCATGAACTTATTATGGTCTCCTACAAGGCAAGTTCTAGCTAGCCCGGCAGGAATGTGTATCTTGGATAGCACTCTCCGTTTGTGATTTTTACTTTTCTGACTGACTTGTGCCAGACAGAGAGAGACATGGAACGGATCCGAGCATGCGCTCATCTAGAAGCTATGTTGAAATGACAATAGGATCATCATAACGTTTTAGAAACCCCTGATCCAGTCCCTGGGGGATAATTGCTGAGGCAAAATATAGAGTAATATAATATAAAATCATAATTTTATAACCATATAAAATATGTGGTTTCCAAAGAGGAACCATTATTAATATATTCCTATCTCATAGAGCTGGAAAGGACCCTGAAAGGTCATCAAGTCCAGCTCCCTACCTTCACTAGCAGGACCAGGTACTGATTTTTGCCCCAGATCCCTAAGTGGCCCCCTCAAGGATTGAACTTGCAATCCTGGGTTTAGTAGGCCAATGCTCAAACCACCAAGCTATCCCTCCCCCCTTATTGCCTTAGAAAAGCAGCGTGGGGTGCTTTTCTCTCAGCTATATGGCCTTTTAACAATAGATTTAATTTAAAAAGTGCATGATAATGCAGGCCACAGGAAGAAGGAAAGCAGGCTGTGTGAGGGCTAGGGGACAACATCAGTCTCATAGGGCCCTGGTGTCTTGAAGAGTCAAAAAAGGTGACACACCAAATTAAAATTTCAAATGGCTATTTCTCCTTCTGTATAGGCTGCACAGTCATGACATGGATTCATCAGTGCATGGTGTAAACTTGTGGGGTTTGAGATGTAAATCCTCTTGGGGGTTCTCAGAACTAGTTCATGGTCATTGACTTTTCCCCCTGTAATTAAAATCTGTTTTATTTTCCACTGGGGTGATTCAACAACAGGTTTTTCAAGTTAATGAGAAACCAGTGAGGTGTAGAAGGGATAGAATAAAACAACCCAAAGCAAGGTTGTTGGCATAGAGCTGCTATTGTATATTAGAGCTGGTTGAAATTTTTTAGGGCAACAATTTTTTTCACCAAAAAATGGCCTTTTTTTAATAGGAAATTATCACCAAAAATGTTTGTTTTTCCAAAATTTTCCATGAAACTGGAAAATGAAAAGTTTAGTCTTTAGTGTACTGTAGCTCCTCTTCCATCTTTTCCCCCTCCTCCTTTTCAGTGGCAAAATGGAGAAAGACAGAAAAAGGAGGGAAAGAGAGGGAATAAAGGGAGAAAGGGAAAATAAAATAAAAAGAAGTGAATAGTGTTGCAAAAAATCAAATAAATACAAAATCATTCATTTTTTAAATGAGTGGAACAAAAATTTCTTCAAACTCTTCCCTGAAATGTCTTCCCCATTATTTTTTGATCATCTCTGCATTCATGGTGCTGCTGCATTTATTTTTTTGGTGATTTTTTTCCCCTCTATGCCATCAGTCTTCACTCATCTTTTTCACTCCATTCTCTCCTCAATTTTCCAGCCTAATTTTTCACGGTATATTTTCCTCTCTTGCTCTCACAGTCCCCCAAGTGGGATGTGACCCTTTTCCTTCCTTTGTACTATTCAACTCCGAATTAAACTCTAAACTCATTCCATTAAATAGGGTTTGAAATTGGCAAAGCAAGCTTATCCATCCTGTGATTGATCCTCACCATAACATTATTGTGAAAACATAAGGGGATGGGATGCTGTGCCTGTTAACACTGACTGATGTCGTCATGTGCTATTGCAGAATTTGTTGTTTAGAGAGTAGTTCAATATTGGAGAATAATCAAATATTAGCCAGTTATCTAGCAAAAAAGGAAAGTGTGTCATTCATGTATCTCTTGTATATAGTAACCATAAGCATTTTAAACAAAATGTCCCACTCAAACTTCCCATGACTTTAAACTACTTTTTCTCGGCCAAGGATGAAGGAACAGGTCATGTTAAAGTAGGGTGGCCAGACGGCAAGTGTGAAAAATCGGGACAGGGGATGGGGGGTAATAGGCGCCTACATAAGACAAAGCCCCAAATATCGGGACTGTCCCTACAAAATCGGCACATCTGGTCACCCTATGTTAAAGATCTACCAAACAAGCTGAGTTTGAACGAAATTGGCCGAGCTAGTTTTGAGTCATGCCGGAATGGAACGTATGAGAAATGCGTCGGCTGATTTTGCTCAAACTTTTGAAAACAATTCTCTACTAATTTGACAAAACAGAGAAAATGTCAGCCTCAAATAAATGTCTTTGAGAAAGTTCTGGACAGTTGGGGGAAAAATGGTCAGACTGAAGGTTGGTGCATGTCACAACCAGGATTCGGGTAGTCAGACCTAGTCGTCAGACCAGGAATCAAGCCAGGGGTCAGAGCCAGAGTCCGAATTGGGAGTTGAGCCAAGGGTCTGAGTTGGGAGATATGGGGCAGGGATCAGGAACAAGTCAGGAAAGCAGGGCTCAGGAGTCAGGTGAGAATGCAGTGTCCAATGTGCCAGCCAACCAGGAATTCACCTGGCTGCGTGGACAACTTCCTGTTCTTCCTTCTGGCTTAAATAGCACAGGCCAGCCAGTTGGTGGGGCTGGGTGCTGTTCTGGTCAGGACTTCCATGGGTGGTGCCTCTGGTAGGGCTCGGATTCCATTAGCCACTCAAAGCATGTCTGCACTACAAAATTAAATCAACGTAACTTACGTCGGCATACAACTGCTGCAGTAATTACACGCTTGTGCGTGTCTACGCTTTGCTCCTTGTGTTGGCAGTGCGTGTCCTCACCAGGAGCACTTGCACCAAGTAAGCTGTCAGTGTGGGGCATTGTGGGACAGATTCTGAAAGCCAGCAATAGTCGATGTAAGCAACGCAATGTCTACACTGACACTGTGTCAACCTAACTACAACAACATTCAGGGCCGGCTCCAGGCACTAGCTAAAGAAGCAGGTGCTTGGGGCGGCCAATACCAAGGGGCGGCACTCTGTCTACTATGGGGGCGGCACGTCCGGGTCTTCGGCGGCAATTAGGCGGCGGGTCCCTCAGTCCCTCTCGGAATGAAGGACCTGCCGCCGAATTGCCGCAGAAGAGTGGAGCGGCGCGATCGTGCTCCCGCGGGTTTTTTTGTTTGTTTTTTTGGCCGCTTGGGGCAGCAGAAAACCTGGAGCCAGCCCTATCGACATTGTAGTGTAGACACTTACACTGTTAGGCTGACACAAGGCAGCTTATATTGACCTAACTCTGTAGTGTAGACCAGGCCTCAACCCACTAACTGTTTATAAAGAAGACACCTGGTGGCAGCTGGGAGCCAAAGGTTGCCCGGAGATCCTCACAGTTGGAATGCCAGTGCTTGGCATAAAACACGGAAAGCAGCAGCAGCCTTTTAATACAACTCAATAACAATTCTGGAGTCAAAATAAAGAATTCAATATCTAATTAAAATTGGAAAGGAATTGTAGGTAGGCAGCAGGTAATTACCCACACAAGAATTTGGCCAGGCATTATAGACTGGCATTTCTATTGCAAAAATGACACGGGATTTATAATTACTCTGTGTCCTGTTGTTAGGACTTTGGGGTTATATAGAGTCTTATCATATCTAGAGGTCTTGAGGCACTTTATGAAACATCTACAACAATTGAGTAATGCCATGCACAAGTGCCTGGTTAGCAACTGAAATCTTCACTTTGAAATCAAAGAGTTAAAGAGTAGTAGCACCTCTGACGTTTTATGGCACGGCTGCCCATTGAGAAATTGCTAAATGAAAGCAATGGCTATCTAATGTGGCCTCCCTTGGTACCGGTGAAATGAGTAAACCAACATCATGTTACTGCAGCTGGTGTTTAGGGCTGTAACCGAGTGACCAGATCAGCGAAAGCTCAGATTAAGATTTCAAAGATGTTTATAGGTCTGGAAGCTAGTTTGGAATGAAACGGGCCACCAGCATAACGGAGCCAAACGTGGATATGCAGTTATGTGAGATCAGACATCATGGACGCATTATACATGGGTACATTATAAATATACAGCGGCTGATGCTCCTCTCACATACACCAGAGTAACTTGAAGTCAATGGCGTTTTGGAGGAAAGTGAGAACAGATTCAGTCCTATAGCTAGATAGTGCCATTGGGAATTCTGCTAGTAGCAATTTGTACCAGATATGGGTGCTGCAATATGGAAAGAGGGAGGAGGGAACAAGATCTGACAGTGTTCTTTAAATGGTAAAGAGCAGACTTCATCTCATGCAGTTCAAATCTTGAACCATAACCCAGCTGAACACTGGACACATTTAACTGTGGGGTAAGAGGCAAGTGATTGTAGCTGCTGTTGGGATGCTGACGCCTTGATATTGACTAGGCACATAGACTGCATAGAGGTAGCAGAAGGAATATTATGGCTAATTTTAACGTAAATCTGTGCCTTTGGCATCTGACTGAAATGTAAAGCCATGTCGATAGATCAAATGGCAGAGGGAAAGCATGTGCAGATTAAAAGCAGGGGACTGAGGACAGAGCCTTGTGAAATACCCAAGACAACTGATTCACCAGAGGAGATGAAGTTGTTGAGAGACATATGAACTGCTTGTGATTGGCCTGCAAGAAAAAAAAGCGTTCCAGTCAAGCCAACAGATGTCATCAGGCATTTGAGGAGAATCAAATGTTGAGATGTGTCAAATGCAGCTGTGAAGGATGACAAGAAAGACAAATGCAGAAGGCAGCTTGCTCGCAGTAGTTAGAAAGAGGCTGTTGACAATCTGAACCTGGGGATTTTGATGTGCTCTCCAACCAGTCCAGAAACATGTAACCAGGCTGTTAAGTGATTGTAGAAGATGACTATTATTTATGTTCTGTTAGCACCTACAGGCCCCTGCTGAGACCGGAGTCCCATCATGCTATGCACTGTGCACACTGTGGCTGTCCTTGTCCCAAAGATTTTACACATGGGGGAGGGATAGCTCAGTGGTTTGAGCATTGGCCTGCTAAACCCAGAGTTGTGAGTTCAATTCTTGAGGGGGCCACTTAGGGATCTGGGGCAAAATCAGAACTTGGTCCTGCTAGTGAAGGCAGGGGGCTGGACTCAATGACCTTTTGGGGTCCCTTCCAGTTCTATGAGATAGGTATATCTCCATATATTATATTACACTCTAAATAAACAAGGCGATCAAAAGGTAGGATGGGAAACTGAGGCACAGAGAGAAGGAAGTGACTTTTGCAAGGTCACACAGCCTATCACTGCTAAAACTGGGAATGGAACCCAGCCTCATGAGTACCAGTCCACTGGGCAACCCAACCTTTCATGCAGACAGGGGCTTTAGCCAGAAAGGGGAGATAGGAGTCTCATTCACCACTGTGTAAGCAGGTAAATCTCCATTGATTTCAATGGAGCTGCCCCCACTAAAACCACCTGTGGATTCAACTGTGACCTTCCAGCATGGCAGAAACCTGAAAATACTGGAAATCTCATAAAAGGGCTTAACCTCATGAAGTTTTCAGCATATTGCAGACTAAGAAGGCTCAGCTAAGGGTGAATGTAACCATATGCATTTTCAGATTCTTCTCTCTGGTTGTTTGTGTGTGAACTTTTTACTCCATTTTTTTTTGTTTTTTTGTTAGCATTCACTTAAGTCAGTGTCCCTGTGGTATGTTTAACATAGAGATCAAATTCCAAAGGAAACAGTGACTGCCTCTCTGTTAAGTAATGAACTCACTGATCAGGGTGTAATAAACTAACCTCACTTAGTTGGAATGAATCACCTGCATTTCTAATCAGTTTGCAGCCTGCTGCTGAACCAGGATTACTCCACAGAAAGGGCTTCATTGTGGTAAAAGAGTTAATTGAGTTGAGCTCCCCTTCTAAAATGCTAAAGGTAGTAGTGGTAGTAATCCAGGATCCTGCAGAACAGTGGCTCTCAACCTTTCCAGACTACTGTACCCCTTTCAGGAATCTGATTTGTCTTGCGTACCCCCAAGTTTCACCTCACTTAAAAACGCCTTGCTTACAAAATCAGACATAAAAGTGTCCCAGCATACTATTACTGAAAAATTACTTACATTCTCATTTTTACCATATAATTATAAATCAAATGGAATATTAATATTGTACTTCCATGTCAGTGTACAGTACATAAAACAGTATAAACAAGTCATTGTCTGTATGAAATTTTATTTGGTACTGACTTTGCTAGTGCTTTTGATGTAGCCTGTTGTAAAACCAGGCAAATATCTAGATGAGTCATAGAATCATAGAATCTCAGGGTTGGAAGGGACCTCAGGAGGTCATCTAGTCCAACCCCCTGCTCAAAGCAGGACCAAACCCAACTAAATCAGCCCAGCCAGGGCTTTGTCAAGCCTGACCTTAAAAACCTCTAAGGAAGGAGATTCCACTACCTCCCTAGGTAACCCATTCCAGTTCTTCACCACCCTACTAGTGAAAAAGTTTTTCCTAATGTCCAACCTAAACCTCCCCCTCTGCAACTTGAGACCATTACTCCTTGTTCTGTCATCTTCTATCACTGAGAACAGTCTAGATCCATCCTCTTTGGAACCCCCTTTCAGGTAGTTGAAAGCAGCTATCAAATCGCCCCTCATTCTTCTCTTCTGCAGACTAAACAATCCCAGTTCCCTCAGCCTCTCCTCGTAAGTCATGTGCTCCAGCCCCCTAATCATTTTTGTTGCCCTCCGCTGGACTCTCTCCAATTTATCCACATCCTTCTTGTAGTGTGGGGCCCAAAACTGGACACAGTACTCCAAATGAGGCCTCACCAGTGCTGAGTAGAGGGGAATGATCACATCCCTCGATCTGCTGGAAATGCCCCTACTTATACAACCCAAAATGCCATTAGCCTTCTTGGCAACAAGGGCACACTGTTGACTCATATTCAGCTTTTCGTCCACCGTAACCCCTAGGTCCTTTTCTGCAGAACTGCTGCCCAGCCATTCGGTCCCTAGTCTATAGCAGTGCATGGGATTCTTTCGTCCTAAATGCAGGACTCTGCACTTGTCCTTGTTGAACCTCATCATATTTCTTTTGGCCCAATCCTCTAATTTGTCTAGGTCCCTCTGTATCCTATCCCTACCCTCCAGCGTATCAACCACTCCTCCCAGTTTAGTGTCATCTGCAAACTTGCTAAGGGTGCAGTCCACACCATCTTCCAGATCGTTAATGAAGATATTGAATAAAACCGGCCCCAGCACCGACCCTTGGGGCACTCCACTTGATACCGGCTGCCAACTAGACAAGGAACCATTGATCACTACCCGTTGAGCCCGACCATCTAGCCAGTTTTCTATCCACCTTACCGTCCATTCATCCAGCCCATACTTCTTTAACTTGCTGGCAAGAATACTGTGGGAGACTGTATCAAAAGCTTTGCTAAAGTCCAGAAATAGCACATCCACTGCTTTCCCCTCATCCACAGAGCCGGTTATCTTATCATAGAAGGCAATTAGGTTAGTCAGGCATGACTTGCCCTTGGTGAATCCATGCTGACTGTTCCTGATCACTTTCCCCTCCTTTAAGTGGTTCAGGATTGATTCCTTGAGGACCTGTTCCATGATTTTTCCAGGGACTGAGGTGAGACTAACTGGCCTGTAGTTCCCTGGATCTTCCTTCTTCCCTTTCTTAAAGATGGGCACTACATTAGCTTTTTTCCAGTCGTCCGGGACCTCCCCCGATCGCCATGATTTTTCAAAGATAATGGCCAATGGCTCCGCAATCTCATCGGCCAACTCCTTTAGCACCCTCGGATGCAGCGCATCCGGCCCCATGGACTTGTGCTCGTCCAGCTTTCCTAAATAGTCCCGAACTACTACTTTCTCCACAGAGAGCTGGTCACCTCCTCCCCATACCGTGCTGCAGAGTGCAGCTGTCTGGGAGCTGACCTTGTCTGTGAAGACAGAGGCAAAAAAAGCATTTAGTACACTAGCTTTCTCCACATCCTCTGTCACTAGGTTCCCTCCCTCATTCAGCAAGGGGCCCACACTTTCCTTGACTCAGATCTGAGTCGATGTATTCCCTTGAAGACCTCTGTGTACCCCTAGGGGTACACGTACCCCTGGTTGAGAACCACTTCTGCAGAGAACCACAAATCTGCAGCCCTCAAGAAACTTTAGGGTTGTCTTTATGCTGCACGCTTTGGTCACTCAGAACTTCACAGCAAAAGATCTCCAGCTATCCACACAATCTTCTAGGAAATGCAGGGAAATGAGACCTGAATTTCTAATGCAAAAAAAAAATAATTTTTTTAAATTAAAATGCGGAGATAACTTTAGTTAGTTTTTTTTTTAAAAAACTCCTCAGCTGCCCCTCCTCCTTGTAGCTTTTCAAAAAACAACTCTTTCAGGTCTTTATGCATCACAAAAAGGGGACAAACTTCATTTTAATTTCCTGTTCCATTCACCTTTAACATACAGGAAAACTCAACAACGTGACTATAAACCAGTACGTAGTATGTGAGATGCTGACTGCTGCAATGCTAGGTTCCCTAGTGATGTGCGTCTCTGCCCAGAAATTGGGTGAAAACTTTAAAAGGAGAGGTTTCAGAGTAGCAGCCGTGTTAGTCTGTATCAGCAAAAAGAACAGGAGTACTTGTGGCACCTTAGAGACTAACAAATTTATTTGAGTATAAGCTTTCGTGGGCTACAGCCCACTTCTTTGGATGCATCCGAAGAAGTGGGCTGTAGCCCACGAAAGCTTATGCTCAAATAAATTTGTTAGTCTCTAAGGTGCCACAAGTACTCCTGTTCTTTTTAAAAGGAGAATCAGCCTCCCTCCCTCTGAATTTAACAGCCATAAAATGGCAAACAAGGGCTTGCAAGCAGTTGTCTCTGCAGTAGTCAGATCAGCTTAATCCATGTCATGCTGGGAGATGGCATTTGCATTAGTGCTAAGATCCAGCATGCTGGTGCTACATAGCAGGGTGCAAAAGAGTTAATCAGATTCTGGTTGCAAACTCCTATTTTCATTCAGATCAGAAAAATAAAATAATCCAGATTAATAGTACATATATATTCTGAGACTGGTGACTGCTTACATTTTTCAGATGTATCCAGATGTATGCTATGGATAAACTAAGCATGGATTAAAGAGGCCTCCGACTGTTGTGAAAACCAGGGTATCAGTGCAAGTTAGGACAAAGCAAATCCTAGAAAACAATATAGCAAAAAAACCCAACAACGACAATGGTCTGATGAAGGTAAAGAATTGGAAGTAAAGTAAATAGGAATAGAAAAGCTCCCTATTTTGTCATTCATGAAAAATGCTTTACAGAGCTACATAACACGAAGCATAAATTAATAGTAAACACAGTAATTACTGTAATGCCTAGGAATCCTAATCCTGGACCAGGACCCCGCTGTGTGAGGTGCTGTACAAACACAGAATGAAAGACAGTCCCCGCTGGCAGAGTGGTCAGGTGGCTCAACGGCACAATAAGGTATTTGAGTTGAAAGGTTGGGCAGGGCCAACCCACAAAAGGCCTCTAATATAAAGACTAGTGGTTTGTGTTTATGGTGGAGAAGGGGGAGTCAGTGGATGGACGTAAAGGGTGGGGACCATCATTGGGCCAGACCCACAGCCCCTTTGCACGTTGGTGCTGCTGCCAGGTCAGTGGACTGCACCTGTTTGCTCTGCCTCACACGAGGGACGGACGTTTCCTCCCAGGGCAGACTCTTTGTTTACTAATTATCTTACAGTGCCCCAAAGTGCGCCAGACACCTCCCACTGCAAATGAGAAGACGCAGTCCCCACCCTAAAGCACAGTCATTCTAGCTTAGCCATGATAGAGGGCATGTCTACACTGCACAATAAGGCTCTGACTCCGGTTTGAGCCCAAGCTCTGTTTTTGTCCACACACTCAGGTCAGCAAGCACTCAGGACGTGGGTCCTAGGACCCTGCTAGAGGGGTGGGTCAGAGCCCCAATCCCACTGTGACTCCATTCCAAGCCCTATGATTTTGCAGTGTGGACACAGGTCAAGCTGCAGATCTGAGTCAGAAGGTCTGCGTAGTGCAGTATGGACACGTTAGCATGGTGGTGAGACTCAAGTCCAGCTGCTACAAACCCAGGTTTACAATGCAGTGTGGACACTCAAGCGTGGGCTTGGAAACATCGAGTCCACAATCCCGTGTCCCACAGACGTAGGTTTACAGTGCAGAATAGATTTACCCACAGTGAATGTGAGCAACAAAATGGAAGGACAGAACAAGGGAGAAAGGCTGGAGTTAGAGCATTAGGATCGCTGGGATGCACCAGCAGAAGCTAGTGCACAGCACAATGGAGTAAAATCTTTTTTGTACTTACCTAGCAGCCAAATGCAAATGAGGAGGATGATTTATTAATTTGTATTACCATAGCGCCTAGGAGCCCCAGATACGGCCCAGGACCCCGTTATGCTAGGCGCTGTACAAACATAGAATTAAAAGAGAGTCCCTGTCCAAAAGAGGAGAGGAACAAATGCAAATAAAGACATGTATGCTCATGTGGGAAGCTGTACCACTATGGGTCCTGAAGCATGGTCTCCAAAGGGCAAGGAGAGGTAGCAGGAGCCTCGCATGTCAGTGTCCCTGTCAGAACCTTTTGCTTCATTCTTTCTCTCCCTTCTCATACCTAGTAGAGTGTCCTGGGAAGAGCAGCATCCCCTGGTGTCCCATTAACTCTGTGTCCCCTCTCCCAGCAGGATCTGCCTCATGGTAGAACTTCATCCCTTTGTTCTTTTCCCCCTGGAACCCTGCGGTGTCCCATCCACCAGCATATTGTCTCCAATCCACATTCTTGAGGCATGTCTGAGCTTGTCCCTCCTGGGGCTCCCTCCTCTGGCAGTCTGCCTGTATAAGAAATCTGCCCTTTCCCATTACAGTGACCTCCTAGCAGACTTCATGAGGATACAAACACACAGACAACGACAACTCCTGTGGTCAGATGTGTTCCCCAGTCACACCTCTAAGCCAGCGTAAACAGGAGCAGAGCTACAGCATGGCAAATAGAAGGAAGCATTTAGCTGTCTAGCTAATAACAAAGGCCTATATATCAAGATGAAATCAGAAAAAGAAACGGAAGTGGAGGAATACAGGAAGGATGATCCAGATGGCCGGACCTGCAGAGGGATGGGACTCTTGCAGCAACGGTGGGAAGACTAGGAGTACTTGTGGCACCTGAGAGACTAACAAATTTATTCGTGGGCTACAGCCCACTTCATCAGATGCATAGAATGGAACATATAGTAAGAAGATATATATACATACAGAGAACATGAAAAGGTGGAAGTAGCCATTCCAACTGTAAGAGGCAAATTAATTAAGATGAGCTATTATCAGCAGGAGAAAAAAAACTTTTGTAGTGATAATCAAGATGGCTTAAGCCTTTTCTACATGGGAAGGTTTTACCAGGTTTATGGAGTAGTTTTACTGATATAACCCCCCTTATGGACACTTATCCAGTACAATAGTGGCTTTTTTGGCATAGCTTAAACCCCTTCCTAAAAGACATAAACTAAACCAGAATAAAGGCACTTTTAGCCTTGGTCTACACTAAAAAATTAGGTCAGCCCAGCTATGTCACTCAGGGGTGTGTAAAACTGACCCCCCTGGGCAGTAGTTAAGCCTACCTAACCCTTGGTATAGACAAGTATCGGGGTAGCCGTGTAAGTCTGTATGTATAGACAGCGCTACGCCGATGGAAGCATTCTTCTGTCACCCTAGCTACAGCTTCTCTGGGAGGCAGATTACCCACGCTGACAACACGGGAGAACCCCTCCTGTCAGCGGCATAGGTAGTGTCTACACCAAAACGCTGCAGCTGTGCCTCTGTAGCATCTCCAGTGTGGCCCAGCCCTGATTCCACGGTTGTTCCCCTGGTGTACCCCATGCTGTGTGTGTGCACAGAACTGAGCCCAGCTTCACAGCAGATTGCAGCACAGAAGAGAGCAGGCATCAAGACACAGACAGGTCATCAGAGAGAGATGGGCTAGGCCAGAGGTAGGCAACCTATGGCACGCGTGCCAAAGGCGGCACGTGAGCTGATTTTCAGTGGCACTCACACTGCCCGGGTCCTGGCCACCGGTCCGGGCGGGGGGGGGGGG
>QXTE01000073.1:2387805-2419426 GCA_003942145.1 Platysternon megacephalum
GGGGGGGAGGGGACTCTACATTTTAATTTAATTTTAAATGAAGCTTCTTAAACATTTTAAAAACCTTATTTACTTTACATACAACAATAGTTTAGTTATAGATTATAGACTTATAGAAAGAGACCTTCTAAAAGTGTTAAAATGTATGACTGGCACACGAAACCTTAAATTAGAGTGAATAAATGAAGACTCGGCACACCACTTCTGAAAGGCTGCTGACCCCTGGGCTAGGCTGATCTGCTCCTGCATAGTGCTTCTGTGCTTTCCCTTGCTGCATTAGGGGATGTGCAGGCTGCTTCCTCCATGAGGAAATAGGACAAGGTCAATTTTCATTCTCTTCAAAACCCCCATGCATCTCTTCAGTGACTAGCTCTGCCTGGAGAGGTCATGGGGTGGGGAAGAGAAGGGAAATGAATTTGGCCTTTTATGTCCATCATATTTTCTCTTATTACAAACATCCTGTTTTCTAGGATAAAAAATTATCTGAGAAAATGCTGGGTAAACAAGAAAAATCTCTGCATAAGATGCCAAACTGTGTCCAGAACATGAGTTTGAAAGTAATAACAGTACCAACAAACCCAGAACAGTAGCTCTGTTTGTAGGATAATTCTTAGGAGGATTCCCACCCACCCACTTACACAAGTTACAAAGCTACTAATTAAATGAGGGTAGATTGGGTTTGGTCCCTCCCCCCTCCTCAACCTGCTGCTTTGAAACTGCAAACAAATCAACTGAGTTGGTTCATTATAAATTCTTGGGTGCTCCTATGATGTTTTCTTACGGAAATTTCAACTTGTTTTTTTTGCATCTGGGATAGACTGGAACCATTTCAGGTCAACGATGTGCCAATTAATAAGTCCTCAGAGTATGTAGGGCGTCAACACAATAGAGCATAATTGTGTATCGTGTTAAGAATTCGTGGGTTTTTTTTAAAAAAAAACCTCCACCCTCTTTAGGGCTTGATCTTGCTCTCACTGAAGTCTGTGACAGTACTCCCATTGTCTTCCACGAGGACAGGATCAGAGCCTTCATTATATATATTTTCCAGTTTAAAACCATCTTAAGCAATTGTCAGTGGTAACAGCCTAGACAGTGGGTGTTTTGTTAAGATTATTACCATTGTATGGAGGAGCACAGTAGATTGATGTTATTGGAAGGGCTGATATACATATGTTGCTGATAGGGGAAAAAATGTGAGTTCTCTTTCCAAGTAAAATCTCTCTTATGCAATAATACGATTGCAAAGAAAACAAACCCATGAGATCAATCACAAAAACCTACATTTAGGAAAGACTAAAGGTCTGTCCTAAACCAACAACAGGACAGAACTGTTTTTCAAAATTAAGGTTGAAAATCCAGACAGACACTTTGGCTTTAAGCTGCTGCTGTATTCTGCATCCCTCCCCCCCCCCCCCCCCCCCCCCCCCCTCAAGGGGGTGAATTCAGGACAGAATAGCTGCCTGGGTTTTCCACCTTAATGCTGAATATCTTTGCTTTTGTGGGTTTTAAATGAAAGCTGAAACACCAATGCAGATTAAATGCTATTTAAAAATAAATGTATCGTAGCTAAATGGCATGTTTGCAGGGATGTTTCAATGATTCAGGAAGGGACATTTTGCCTGTGGAAGATTGGTACAAACTAATCACACTAGCATTCCCATTTTTAAAGGGTGTATTTGCTTATCCTAAAGGGGACAAATATATCCCTTTACATATAAATAAATTTAGAATAACCTGGCATGGGTGTGTGTGGGTGTGATTTCCTGCGTGTGTGTCCACTGAATTCAGTAAAAGCTATTAGAGACACAAGGTGGGTGATGTAATACCTTTTATTGGACTACTTCTGTTGGTGAAAGAGACAAGTTTTCAAGCTACACAGAACTCTTCAGACCAGGATGCCTCCTAGAACTTGGGAGACATAGATATAAGTCTCGGTTCCATCACAGACTTCCTGTGTGATGTTGGTCAAGTCGCATATCCTCCCTGTGCCGCTGTAGAACGGGGATAACACTTCCCTGCCCCACAGGGATGTTAGGAGGAGAACTACATTTAAAAACTGTGAGGAGCTGAGACACTACGGTAATGGCGTCCTGGTAAGTGTTAGAGAGAGAATGGGGCTCCAGGGGGATTCAAATAGTCACTTGCAGGATTGTGGCCTACTTTTCAGAGGTGCTGCTGAGCTCTTGTCATTCAGCACCTCTGAAAACCAGGTGACACGAAAGCTATGATGAAACATGATTGGTCCATGAGGAGGTTGTGACACGCACCAACCTTCATTCTGACCTTTTTTCCCCCAACTGTCCAGAACTTTCTCAAAGTTTCTTATTTGAGGCTGACATTTTCTCTGTTCTGTCCATGAGGAGGGGGAAAGTGGCTATGTGGGAGGTTGCTTATCTCTGTGTAGCCACCCTCACCCTCTTCAATACATCCCTGAAGGGGTATAGGGAAAAGTTTGTAAGCGAGGTGGAGGAGCAGCACTAAGTGGAGTGGTTAAGCACACACAAAATTAATTCTACTTGAGGGACCTTTTACTTCCAGTATACACCCTGGGCAGGATCCATCCAGTGGTGGCCAGCTTCCCTATGGATCCCAAACCCTCCAACGTCTGTTTTGTCCCCACCCAGTTTGCACCTGCCAATGGAGCTATGGGGTTTTTGCATTAATGTCTGAGTACTTTTTGCAGGAAGGAAGCATGCGGGCTAGTATTATTCATGCCAGGATTGAAATTGCACAGCAGTGGAGTGGCATTTTTTTGTATTTATCTCGTGTGGAAGGAGTTTGTGTTGCTTTTAATGAGGTAATACCAGGGGCACAATACATGGTTTTAGACATCGATCAGTAGGAGGAACTGTCCTAGTTTTATTCTCCACTGCTGTTGGGAGTGTTCCTGTGTACACACAGTACCAGCTTGCAGAATTGCTGAAGGTTTTCTCCCAGGGTTTTGCTCTATTCTGTAGTCTTGAGTTAGAGCTGACTTTGTTCCGACCTAGTGACTAGTTTGACTTGTACTGTCACACAGTATTAATGCCGATGGCTTTTAACTTGGTCAAAAATGTCCGTTGTTTTTCATGGGAATTTTTTAAAAAACGAGGTGTGTGGGGTTTTTTTGTTTGCTTTTTGTTTTTAAAGCTGCTGCAGTTTTTGGGAGGAAGCCAAAGATGATTTTTTTAAATATAAATGTTGGGTGGTGGGGGGCGGGGTGGTGGTCAGAATGTTGAGTCTTCCAGGGGGGAGAAAAGAGAGAGAGAGAAAGTTTGCATTTGGTTGGAAAAACTGGAAAATGGTTTGGTTTGGGGGTGTGGGGAAGGCCATTTGCAACCAGCTTGAAGTGGCTTGTATTTATCTAGTGGTTTCTTTATATGGTGGAGTCCACAGAAGGTGGTTTTTTTTTTTTTTGGCAGTGCTTAAGTCTGAAACTTCCTGATGCATTTATTATGAGGCCTAAGGGTGAATAATTTAGGGTGTCTGTTTTCTATGTGGATCCTGTGCGTGTCTACATTTTCCAGATTTTACCATTCTGGACTGCTACATTTTGTTCCTTTTCACTTGGATTATGTTCTTTCCGGATCTCCTCAATTAGTTCCACTAACATCAGATTTTATGAAGGAAAAAACTAACTTTTTTCTATGATAGCCCCAGTCAAGTTATGCGCACTGTTTCTTTAAATCGGTAGCAGGAAACCAGACCACAGAGAGACCAGCCCTGAAGTTCTACAGTGAAGCAAAGAGAAACAGAATAGCTTTAGGAGGAACACAGTTGTCCTTATTTTCATAAAGTTCCTGGTTCGGTGTTAGAAGAAAGGGACTACTGTGATTATTTCATTGTCACATGAGCAATGATTTACTCTGCTGCAGAATGTTGTGGTATATGTAGCACAGAACGGCCTCAGACAGATCTCAGACAGTATTTTAAAATAGAGATTTCCTTCATTTTCTTGTTAGTTTATGGCAATCAATGTCAAACCATCACTCTTACCTTTTTTGTCTTGTTCAGTAGCATATTATTTTCCTGTTAGTTGTATATTTAAGGGTTTCCTGGCTGTTGTTTTTAGCTCTGTGCAGGGCTTTAGGGTTGAAATGGACCCCTTTTCAGGTCCGGCTGTTGTCTGTGTCCCTACATCTTTGGGTGTAGGATGTACATGTATATGGGAGGGATCCAGGTGCTGCCGTCCTTGTGCAGTATGTGTGCACCTCTGAGTGTGTAAAGTTTGTCTCTCTGTATGTTTGATTATGTCTCCGGATGCATGTCCTAGGTAATTTAATAGGGATTTACACAATAGGGTTCTGTAGAAATGTAACAGGATTTTATAAAAATTATTCTAAATCCATATAGATTTTAATAGAGAATGATGATATCCTTGCTGTAGAATTTTTAAACTATACTATAGAATTTAATAGTGACTTTTAGCCCTGTTATAGGATTCTATAGACTGGCTTAGAAATTGTACAGAGAGAATATTATTCTCTGCTCACTCTGTAGGACTTTCCATAAGCATATGTGCAGGGTGTCAGTGCATGTCTGACTCTGTGTATGTGTCTGAATAGAGCAGTGGCTCTCAAACTTTTGTACTGGTGACCCCTTTCACACAGCAATCCTCTGAGTGCGATCCCCCCCCTTATAAATTAAAAACACTTTTAAATATATTTTAACACCATTATAAATGCTGAAGGCAAAGCGGGATTTGGGGTGGAGGTTGACAGCTCGCGACCCCCCCATGTAATAACCTCGCGACCCCCTGAGGGGTCCCAACCCCCAGTTTAATAACCCATGGAATAGGGTATTCCCCTTTGTCTTTGAGTGGTTAGGGAGTGTGCATTTATATGTGTATGTATATCTATATGATTTGGGTGCATATATATGACTTTGAATGTTCAATGTGCATGTTTATGTGTCACTGTCTGTGTATCTCTGCTCTATCTGTGAGTGTAGGGTATATGTATGTAGTGTATATGTTATGTGCCTCTGTCTGTCTAGGTGTGTGTATAGCATACATATTTGTGCCCTCTCTCTGTGTGTGTCCATGCCTGTGTGTGTGTGTACCTACACTTCTGTACATATTTGTGTAGATTGTGTATATGCTGTGTATATGCCTGATTGTGTATCTTTATATGTATCTGTCCATGCCTTAGTGGAGAAGACCTATAAAATGTAACAGGAATTAAACCAACAGAGATACTTAATAGGATTCTACAGAAATTACTCTGAAAAGCTACAGGATTTAATAAAGACATTTCTGTAGTCTTCTTAACCATTCTGTAGAGTTCTGTAGCAGGGTTATCATTCTCTCAACTTCTATAGGACTTTTTTATAAGGGTATGATCTGTGTCTGTGTTCATATGTTGGGTGTGTGAATGTCTCTGTATATTTGGGTGTCTCTTGATGTATGTATAGACTGTATGTTTGTGTATGTGTGCCTATGTATGTCTGAGTGTGTATGTGTCTTTGTGGATGGTTGGCATACAAGTGCCTGTGTGTGTGTCTTTGTATGTAGGATGGGTGAGCCAGATATTTAAAGGTAGTAAGTTGCCTAGCTGCATCTTTAGGCATCTAAATACCTTTAAAAATCGGGCCCTGTCTGCTTAGACTGCATGTTTATCTCTGTCTCTGTGGGTGTGCACACACACATGATTCTCTGTGGCTCGGGTGTGGAGCATATGTGAAGTCTGTGTATCTCCATGTCTCTGTCTGAATCACTACATGTGTCTCTGTGGGTGTGCACACACACATGATTCTGTGGCTCGGGTGTGGAGCATATGTGAAGTCTGTGTATCTCCGTGTCTCTGTCTGAATCACTACATGTGTCTCTGTGGGTGTGTGCATGCACATATCTCTGTGGTGGGGGTGGAGGGCGTGTGTTTGGCAGCGAATCCCCCTGGCTAGGGGGTGTGTGAGAGCGTATCTGTATGTCCGTGGGTGTGAAATCCACCCCCAGCCTTCCAGACCCTGGCCCCAATTTGCTTCCATCTCCTTGTTTGGAGGCAGCTTAGCCAGCAGGACCCAGGGCAGGCTCCAGCCCAGCCCCAGCCCCTGATTGGGTCTCCTCCCTGTCACAGAGACCCAAGCTGGAGATAATAATAATAATATATATATAAAAAAAAACCCAGCAAGAAAGAACCAACCACCCCCTCCTCTCAGGCCTCCCTCCCATTGGCTGCCCTTCCCTTTGTGTGCCAGGCAGCTGCAGTCCCAGCTCCACATTTGAATGTATATAGGGGATTGGAAGGGACCATTTCCATGGGCCATCTGTCTCCCAGCCAGCAGCAGCCCCGCTCCCACCTCCACCCAGGAGCAGCACAACAAAGGGACCGCAGCCGCAGCAGCAGGCAGGCAGGATGGTTCTAGTGCACGTCGGTTATCTTGTTCTTCCAGTGTTTGGCTCTGTACGAAACAGAGGTATCGCTTTATCCTTCGGGGCTTATTCTCGGTGGTGGTGGTGGTGTGTGTGTGTGTGTTGTTTTGTTAAATGCACGATCCTTTGGTTGCTCTGGAGGGTTTTCCCCCCCCGGCTCCTCGTTGTCTCTCTTTCTTGCGGATCAGATGCAGGAGGGTGGAGGGGGAAGGAAAGAGAGAGAACCCAGCAACCAAGCGGTGGGATTCTTTGAGATTCTTCTCCTTTGGCTTCGGAGAGTCTCCTTCCTTTAACTCGGACCCTCTGCCCCCTGCTTCCCACCTGACAAATCTAGATCTCGGGTGGAAAGACAAGCCTTGACCTGCCTCGCTCTATGCCCAGATGGGGGTAGGGGGCTAAAAAAAAGGATATCGTTTTTTTCCTTTTTGATTTTTGTGCATTCAGTAGGTAGCGATTTTATTTTGTGTTCTTGGCGTCTGTGTGCTCTGTTTAACCATTGATTTGTGCTTTTATTATTATTTATTTACAAGCTGAGGTCTCTCCATATCTTATCTTGTCCCTCCCCCCACTCTCTTGGGAACCGAGAGCATGTTCACCCTCTCTTAACCTTTCTTTTTGTCCCTTGCTGTTTCTTCTGTAATGGACGAAAATAGCCTTGGAATTAGCCTACCGTTTTTAGGGTGCCTTTTATTTCTTGTTGGACATCCCCCCTCCCATCTCCTGTAATTTGTCCTCCTCTCTTTGGGGATTCTAATTGTAATGTTGGTTCTGGAGAGCAGCACATCAGTCCACAGCTCCATGGTGCTCTTATTGCTCAGAGAGGTTTTTCAGGAAAGCAGCGTGATGATTATTTTTCACAGAGATTTAATATGGGATGTGTATGGCCATTGCATATTTTTTCCACCTCCCCTCGTTCCCATCCACCCCACATTCTGCTACAGACAATGGACCTGGACCTCTCCCTCCCCCCTCCCCCCTTCTCCCTCATTCCTTCCATTTTCTTTCTATCAAAATCAGGATGCATTTAGAGTCATTATTATTTCTAAATCAGCCTCTCTCTCTCTCCTTACATTTCTTTCCTGGAAATGTTCCCCCAGCCTGACCTCCCACCCCCCTTTGGCCTATTGTTGGTCAAGTCCCTATAGTTTTATTTATATATAAAATAAATTTCCTCTTAAAGATGATGCACTGCTGTAATTACCATTGAGATCTTGATCTCTGGGGACCCAATAAAAGATGGGTTAAAATCTAGCACAATTAGACTCAGTCCAGATTCTGATCTCAGTTTACACTTCTATAAATCCAGAGTAACTCCACTGCAGGGATGGCTTCAGATGCACTGATTTACCCCCAGGGTAACTGAGATCAGAATCTGGTCTTTCCTTTCCTGCTGTTGCCCAACCACTTTACAATTTATTTCCCTTTACTGTATGTGTACATATGACCCAGGTTGAACATAGTGGCATTGTTAACTGCAGTCTCTATTGTGATGATGGGATGATGACATTTTGCATTTATCAAATCTTTATTTTTTTTTTCTTCATTGTGTAGCACAGTGAATGGTCAACTTGCTGCTGTGTGCTGTAGCCCTCTGCCTCTGCATTTAGCTGTATTGTGACACCCCTTTCTTAACCATTTCCTGTATCCATCCGAGGAAGGCATTGATATTTAAGCTGCAGTATCCCCTCTCTATGGGCTGTCTGTCAATTTAAAAAAGGCTTAGATTGATGAGATTTCTCTGTAACACTAATTTTCCCCCCTCCCTCTCATCTGTGCAATTATCCTTATTATTTGAGAATGTCTAGGATTTTTTATTCTATACTAGGCATACATTAAAAATAATTAAGACTGATGTTAAACCCCAAAGTATAATTATCCTGATTAAATCATTATCATCATTAATTACACTGATTTTTAATACCATTACTTGATGCAATTTAATGTTTTCAATTTCAAATTAGTTTTAGTGGGGGGGAGGGGTTCTCTGCTTCTCTTCCCCAAAATTTACATTTCATTTTGGGTTCTTTCATTTTACTTAAAACTGAACATACCCACAGAGAAACTGTAAAGGGGCTATTGATATTTGACCCATAAAAATGAACCATAAAAGACCTTGTGACAGAGGATACTAATGCTTAAACCTGAAGTCCTAAACCACAATTTTCTTGTAAAACTATTAGACAGACTGTAAGCTTAAATCTGCTCTTTTTAATTTCATTGTAGTAGTATAGAAAACAGGCCATTTCAGAATAGCTGTAGATAATAACAGCCATTTTTGTATCTTCATCTTGTTTAGCTAAGTACATTGCACTGTAAATTCCTGTTAAGTGGATTCATTTTGCTTTAGTTGGTTGATGCAGTATCTTGTGGGGTTTTTTTCTAGTTATTTAGACAACCATTGGTTTGCCATCTAGAACGCTTCTATGACTAAACAAATTAGAGTCAATCATAGGCAAAAATAATAATAATAAAATCTGCAATTAAATTAGCCTTAATTTAAGAAAAGGCTTTGAAAAATAGTTGGAGAATAAGATCCGTGAATAAATGGGGACACTAAGCATATGAACATCTGAATATTCCTCCACCCTGAGTATTAACAAGGATTATTCAAAGACTTTGTAATACAAAGGAGTACTGCATCTTTGTACATTATATATCACACACAGTCTTGGCCAAAATTACACCACTTTCAACAGCTGGCCTCCATCTGTTTCTTTGAAAGCTGAAACACCCAGTATATACAATTGCCTGTTACAGAAATGATCCAAACACTTCATTTAGTGTGTATAAATTGGACACAAACATTTGATCAATTAACGCTGCTCCAAAGAAGCATATTAAATGGCAATTTTAATTAAATTATTTTTTTTAAAAGAGAGACTACTGGCAAAATGGTTTTCCATTAAACAGGGATAACATTTTCTGCTGTGCTAAATTACTTCCTGTTCTTATTTTGTGGGTAATTTTCTGTATCAAATATCCTTTGGTTGTGTATCTTCACCTTTTTTCTTGTACTAAAACTAAAGCATGGTCTGTATTTTTTTACATTACCTAGTTTCTGATGTAAATCTCTCTGTAGAGACATACCCTGCTGAAATGTAATGTGCTGTAGCCTATACATCTGCTCATTGTACGCTGCTTTTGTTCTGTTGCCCCTCCATAGCATGGTGGGCCTTGCCTTTTTGTATTGTGTGCATGATGACATTGTTACACACAATTCCACTAATACTAATATACAATCTCTCAATAAAGAAACTAGTTTTCCTATATTAACCTAGTGTGCTTTTTCTATTGCTGTTTTCCCATTTATTGTCGTATCCTGCTGTTTAGATTTTTTCCTTGCTTTCCCCATTGTAAGATTTGAATGAATGAATTTTTCAGTACCACAGATATGGGGGTCTTTAATATTTCTACCCCATATCTATATTCAGCATTAGTCTGTGTATATCTACTGTACAGATACACATCCTATATTATCACTGTGCCTATGTATAATTCTGTTTTACTCCAGAATGGCAAAAAATAAGTGTATAAACACACTCACACTCATTAATTATCAGAAGAGATTAAGGAGCCTGCTACTTACTGCATTCTGATTACAAGGTTACACATTGGTCATGATATCAGTCCAGTAATGAGAGGTGCAATGCCCCAAGATGGATGAGGGGAAAAGACATTTTTATATGGTTGGCTTTATTAGCAAGAAGTAAATGAATCTGAAAAAATATTTCCCCCCTCCTTTTTATAACCCTGCCCTTTTGAATATGACTATCCTGCCCACCATCTGGTAGGAGAGAAGTCGTTAGTGCCTAGATACTATGATGACTGGCACACTATAAATACCTTAGATAGACAGCTGGGGAGCTAGAGTAGTAAATGTGTCCAAGATGCTAAGGTTATAACTACACTTCCTGCTTTCAGTATAGTGTGAAAACTTGAGGTCCACTCTTTTGAATATCTGATTTGATTAACAAGTTAAATATTAATGTAGAAACTCAAGTAAGTAAACATGCACTTTAAAATATATGTAAGCAGACAGAAAATTTAAATTAGCTCTGCACCTTAGTCGGTATGGGAGTTTACTGCAGATGCTATGAAATAATAATGCAGATCACCCATTTTTGGTATCTCACCAGAGCCCATGAAGCGGACTGTTTCCCAGACTTGCAGGAGGGCATTATTACATAATACATTTAAAATTGATTACATTGTGGTATTTAGGTGCCACTACAAGTCAGGGCTTCTAAAAAATTTTTTTGCACTAATTGCATTTCAAAAGAAGATGGAGAAATGCAGGGTTGGGTTATTTTTCTGTAAAGTAGAGCAAAAATTCAGCAGTTGACAGTTCCACCAATCAAAATTTCAGTGCAAGACAAGTAATCTTACACTTGTCCTGTAGAAAAAGGCATGTTAGAAACAAATGAAATCAAGTGATTAAAGGAACCCACACTACCTAAATGGTCATTTGAAGAGGCTCATCATTTTGCAAGGCAGTGCCTTTTCACTTTCTCCTAGCTATATCCTGAGTTTTTTCCTCCTCCATATTCCTTTTCCATGTATCTTAGTAATTGTTTGGCCATCATGTCCCTCCTGTATGACCACACACAATATATTTCTCTGCTCCCCCTTCTGGATGTACTGTATGCTTTGGCCCTTTGTTCTCTGCTCGAGCCTATTCCAGATTTGAAAGCTTAGCTGTTTGCTGTGACACATGTACACGTACACATATGTAAGCAGGAGGCTGTGCTTTTTTTAGCTTGCATGAAGGGAGACATGCATGCCTGTTGGGGCTGATCATTCTATTACATGATTTTTTCCCCCCCACATAGTACAATGCAATTTTGTTCATGGTTTCAGAAAGTAAAAAATCCAACCCACCAACTCCCTCACTCCAAAATCCTACATTTCCAACCCTTGCTAAACTGAAATATGCAAGCAGCTGTCCCTTTGTTACAGATAGTGGCTTCATCATAACAAGCCACCAGTTCTTATTTTGCAAATTAGGCTAATATAGATCAAAATTGTTTGGTCGATACATTTTGAGCATAGTTTAGTAATGTAATAATACAGAAAGCTGCTGGGTTAATGGGAACTCATGCTAAGCAATTTATCATCTGCATCATGTTTTGACCTATCTTGTTAGAACACGCATTCTTATGAGAGACAATATTTCTGCTTCCCCCCCCCCCAACACTTTACTAGCAAGCAGCCACAAGGCTTCCATAGTTCATAATTCATCGAAGGCATCCACAGTTTAATAATTAATACCTTTGACACTGTAATTCGGAAAAGACATCTGGACACAAGAGAGCCATTTTTTTCATTTCAGTAGCACAGATTGGGAAAATTGGAGGCAAGTAAAGTGCCATTGCTGCTGTGGGTGGGGAAGGACTCACAATGGTTTCTTGAAAGTGTATATTTCTCTGATGCCCCCCCATGCATTAATGGGCTGCTTTAAATAACATCTTTCTATAAGAGGGGGAATGATTATCCTGACCATGGATGTAACTGGGCCAGATTCTTATGTATGCTAAGGTGCCTTTACCTGCTCTGGCAGCTTTAGAAGGATCTTAGATAGTTTACACTCACTTTAAGCCCCTTTATGCTGCCAGAGAAGTTTCAATAAGAACCAGGCCCATCTGACCCCATCTCCTGAACCAAGGTGAGGTTCTTGTCTTCTTATAATCTGTACTGGGGTTTTTTAAATTTTATTTCAGAAATAAACAGACTGGGCCACATTCTACTCTCGTTTGCTGTGGTGTAAATCTGGAACAGCTCCAGCAAAGTTTAATGAAGTAACTCTGGATTTATGCTGCTAAGAGCAGAATTGGGCCCACGTAAGTGTAATGTTTAAAAACTAACGAACCCACTTCCAAATTGAAAAGCAAAAGAAACCAAAGTATAAATGGACTCGTGAGCCGCATGTGGTAAAAAATCCAACCCACGGCCTAATCAACCGTGAGTCAAGTGATTAGGGTTCAATCCTGCCCAGTGCTGCTGTGTGGAGTAACTGCTGGAGGCTGCTGAGTGCCCTGTACTCGTGTGGATTTCAAAGAGAACTGTGGATCCTCACAACCTCTGAGAACCAGGCCTCTTTGATTTAGGTTCCTAACAGTGGATTTAGCTGCCTAATTTTTAAGGCGCTAAATTTGAAGATGATAGGCTTAGGGGCTATGACACTTAAAAACCCCACTGCAAGCAGGCCAAGATTATATCAGTGAACACAATTCCTTAATAAGTATTGGTTCTTGTAATGTTAAAAAAGCCCAGTGCACTGCATCAAACATGTATCACTTAGCTGCACAATCTGCTTCGGTGCATAAGAATCTCTCAGTGCTTGTGTGGCCCCTGTCAGAGTGTTTGTGGTGTTACTCTGGCTAGCTGCATACAAGTTGGCTACAGCATTCAGCTCTCTCCACAGCAAATCAAGGCCTGAGTCCTGCTCTGTCTGAATCCTCAATCGCCCTAGTGAATGAATAGCATCAGCAGGAGACTTTTGTCCATTTCAGCAATTTTTGGGGTGTCAGTGCCCCTGTTGCACACAGGGTAAAATGTAAGACAAAAGGAGTCAGTGGGAGTAAATGGCCCCCTCTCTCAAACTCCCCATGTATCTCACATGAAAACATTCCCTGTAATGCCATGAAGAACATGCAAAATATTAAAGGCCGACTCATCCCTCCTTCATTTTGATGGAAAGAGTGGAAAGCCCCCTCCTTAGCTAAATGCTGGGACAGTGTGACAGTGAGTCAATCCACTACAATTGTCCCCCACTTCTGCAGCGGCCCTTCCAGGCCAACTCCGTGTGTTCGGGGCTCTGTGATTTCTGGGGATGTGGGGAGCCAGGAGTGAGAGGGTCTGCACAGTGCCACTCTCCTCCGCAATCAGCTTTTTCTTCAGTCCAAAATAACGTTGATCCTGCTACCTTATCTTGCACAGACTCTCATTCCATGTTGTCAGCACCTCCTCCCCAAGGAGTTTTGGCTTAGTCATAGCCAGGGACTCAATGGAACATAGCTCCTGAGGGAGTTCGGGGGCCCAGGGATCAGCAGAGAGGGATTAGGTCTAGGTGCATATGCCCTGGCCCTCTGTGGAGGAGGTAGATCTCAGAACATCCAGGGGCTGGGAGGAGCACACCCCCTGAACACACAGGATGCTGAGTTTCCCACCTCATTTTGACCTGAGGTTTTTTCTGTGGTAGGGAAAGCTCTAGGCCTCAATGTAGAGCATAGAGCCATATGGATGTCTGACAAGCCTCACTCCACTTACATGTATATTCTGGGGACGGCCCCCTGACCAGACACATCAGCCAAATTCACGTTGTATTATTCGTATGAACAAGGCAGCAGTTTTACTAGGTCTGCGTCGTGGCCTCTAGCAAAAAATAAGTTTACAGTGTTTTCTTCTGATGCCTGATGGGACCTGTCCCAGCAAACTAGTTTTACAGCTCTAGAGCCTCAAACTGCAGTCAATGGGAGCAAGGGCTGCTCGGCATGTTCGAAAACCAGGCCATAAATCCTTACCATTGCTGCTAACTAAACACATCCCAACTCCAGTAAAGCCTCAGCTCTGGTTTCAGTCACCCTGGTTAAAGCAACCGCACTGACTTGAAGGATCTAGTATGTCCTCAGTATGTCCTTGGGGTAGTTGTGTGTGTATATCTGAGGGCTGAATTAGGTTTAGGTGACTTCAGTCGGGGGGTGGCACCTGCAAAATTGGGATGAGAATCTGATCCAGCATCTTGGGGGGAAGATAGTCCTTCAGGCAGGAGGAAATCAGCTAGAGCCTGCTTCGTGATTGCAAAGAGAGACACCTGCTATGCCATATATACAACTGAGGCTTGCCAGTCTTCCTCCCAAAGATCAATTGTTTCTGAAATTGCACTAAATGGGTCTCCACAGGGGAAGTGCTGACCTTAGGGATGCCCCAGGTGTCTGCAGATGCTTTGCCAAAAAATGGCTAAGAAATTACTAAACTGACCTTTGGATACCAAATCTGATCCTGTTGACTCCAGTGGAGTTACTCCTGTGAGTAAGAGCAGAACCGGGCCCTATTGGCTAATTCCTGTGGTCTGTACTCAGTCCGCCATAGTCTGGCTAAACCCCCACCATAGTCAATGGACCTAATTCCTCTCTTCGCTGTGGCCGCTTTGTGCGGCGCTGTGGATGTAATGGACCCCTAAAGAGTAGGGGCTTAACTGGCCTAAGGAAGATCCCTAATGTAGGGTGATGCTCTGGTGGTGTTCAGCTGGTGTCTAGGAGGAAAGAGACTGTGGCTGTGCTTATCAAGCTGCACTAATTTACAGAGGGCACAGGGCAGCTGCAAAGCCAGGGCAGAATTGGGAGCATGCAAAGGTAGCTTAAAGCCATCTTTCCAATCCCCTCAATTGCCTGTGCTGTGCTGTGTGCTCCTTGGTTGCTGCTGCAGACCCAGGCCACTGTCAATGGTAATTTTGCTCCAATAAGGATGACAAGATTGGGCCTGATACAATAAACGTAATGGAGTGGCAATAGGTGATGTCTCATAAGGATGCTGCTTAATTTAGATTTACCTTTGCTCACATAGCCAGCTTACTGTGACTCCAGTAATCAGAGTGCAATTACTGGGATTCTTGACATTTGCAACACTCTCCCAAGCATTAGTCCTGCTATTACCAATCTTCTCTGGGTTGGGCTGTATGTGGAGGAAGCAGTGTGGTCATGAAGGCTACACGCACCAGCTTCTGATCTCAGTTACCTCCAGTGACTCACTAATACGAATGGCGTTACTCTGGGTTTAGACTCACTGCCCAGTCTTGGGGTCCTTCCTTAAGCTATTGGAGTTCTTTCATTTTGTCTGATGGCCCATCATGAAAGATGGATCACTTTCTTGAACTAGCAGGACCCATCTAGGCTGTAGCGGGCTCCAACAGTTGACCATTCTCATGCCCCTTTTAGCAATGTGTCTTCTGAACCAATAGCCATTTGCTGGGGAGATTTTGCTTGAATGGTAAGAGCCAGTTTATTAAGCAAGGTTTTCCAAAACAGCTAAGAACACATTTTAGTTACCAAGTCACTGTGCACAGTTTAATAAGGGCCATAATTCAAGGATCCATCCCATATACATGTTAAAGGACAGTGATTGGTGTTCCTAATAACCCTCTGAGCTGTTGAAACTGCCCTAAAATCATCCCTTCTGAGCTGCCTGAAGGCTTCCAGTTTGCTTCCTTAATAATACGGAGTGTGTATCAATATAGAGAGAGAGACTATAGTGTTAGTAAAAGGTGTCAAACAAGCAGCCTGAAGAATTCTGCAGGACATGTACAGCAGAGGGCGCAGTAGAACATTGGGCTAACCTAATGCGGAGGGATGACCTCTAAGGGCCGAAGGAGTAATTTAGGGCATGTCTACACCGCAAAAAAAAAAGACCCACGGCAGAGAGACTCAGAGGCTCGGTCAAGTGACTCAGGTTTGTGGGGCTTATGCGATGGGGCTCCAAATAGCAGTGTAGACATTTGGGCTCGGGCTCTGAAACTTAGCGAGGCGAGTGGGTCTCATAACCCAGGCTCTGGCCTGAGCAGGAACATCTGTAGGACAAGCCTGAGTCAGTTGACCCAGGCTCTGAGACTACCTGCCCTGGGGGTGGTTGTTTTGTTTTGTTTTGCAGTGTAGACATATCTTGAGTCCCCATCTCATCTCTGACCTTTGTGCTCTGGCTGCCATTTGTCAGGGTGGATTGTATGCTGTGTAGGCAAGGAACTGGAATGAAACCAACTAACTCATTTCCCATAGGCCACCAAACAGCCATCAGATGATAGTAAAAACTTTTGATTAATAATGACCTGGGCTAGATTCTAAGTCTCTAACAGGTGACCTGCAGGAGAAAGACTCTGTATCTCATTACCAATTCCATGAGCCATCCGGCTCCCTACGGAGCTACATTTTCTTTTATTCCAAACAGATCAGTTCAAAGCGTTCCCGAAAGGATTATGAAATTCACTTTGCAGTTCATGCTGTTCAGATCTTAAAGTATTGCCTTCCCAACTGCTGTGTTCAAGCATTCTCTAGAGAAACCTTGCTATGGATGGGGAGAATGTGGAATTCTGCCCTCCCATACTTTTTCAGACGTGTTGCCATGTCACTCTGGCCTTTCCTACTTGAACAAGCTATTAGGGGATATTGCATTTAAACATCCATCCCAACCCAGTATGCATTTATAGTCCATCCTGTCATGTGGGGCTTTGGTGCTGAATATGCATGGCTATTAAAATAATTGAAAGTAGAAGGTTCCTTTTTTCCCGGGAGACTTTTAAACTGTCCAGACACTATGCTTAGGCAGCAGTGGAAAAGAAATCCCCTTCTCACTTGGGAAGTCTAAGTAGGAGAATACCACTAGAAATATGTGAACAGCCATGATGTATGACACGCTGTAGCCTAGTCTATGTCTGGGGATTTGCTGCCGAGTCTCACAGTCTGATCACTCTAGACATATTAAAGTCCACAGATTCATTCATCAGCACCCTAAAGTTTGCTGCTTAAATAAACAGGACCCTGTTTATTTCTTAGCCATTATTTTTTGTTTGCTGCCAAAGGTGAATTTAGCGCTGAGATGGCTTGACGAGCATGTCTAATGAAGCCCTCAGTTTAGCCACACGTGTGCAGCATGAGATTCCCCCTCCCCTTTCCTACCAACGGACTTTACATTGACCTGACGAGGCGAGAGTTCTGTTTCCAGACCCGTTCAGTGAATAGAAGGGCACACAAAGGTGGCGGTGGGTTTTGTGCATTGTGGACACTTATCCGACCCAACCAGACCCACCCACTCACTTTCTATAGGGCACCAAACAGCCATCAATAAGAATGACTCTGTGACTAGTGTCCTAAGCTGGCTTTAAACCAGCAACCTAGAAGTGAAAAGCTCTGAATGGCTTTGCCAGATCCCTGAGCCAGCCATTCCTGATTGCTTTATCAGTGTTGATCTGCGCTTCATTAGTCAGTCCAACAGTCATAACTTTCTCTGTACTCTGAAGCTTTTCTAATTTAATTTTAAAATAATTTCATCATCTTCTCTGGAAAGCAAACATTTCCTCTATTTTCTTAACGGTTCCTGCTCATGCGCCAATAGCTTCTTGTCCTCTCCATAGTACTCCAGTGAGCCGGCGATGCTCAACTATAGTTGGCAGACTATATGGGGTCCAGGCAGTTCACAATATGACCCACAGTCACCCCTCCCAGGTGCAGCCCATGGAGACTACAAGTCCCAGAATGCCATTCTCCAAATCGATCCCAGTGGAGGTTGCTCATACCAAGATGGCGCATACTGGGACCTGCAGTCCTCACAGACCTCTAAGACTATGCTCAGAATGAGCGCAGAGTTGCTACCCTGCTCCATTTCTGCAAGTTCGGTGCCACCTGCAGTCTCTTAGCAAGTTGCAAAGGAAGCCCTAAGCTGGGCTAAGGTTGGATGTCACTGATGTAAAATTCTTACAATACATGCTCTTTTGCAGGAGGGCCCTGTGCACCTTCTGTCTGACATGGCCCTTGCATGAATCAGGGATATTTAATCAGACAATTGGCCATGTCCTGTGACTTTGCTAATGCTCTCAGTGATAGTGGCCTCCCTTGCCAGCTTGTAGGACCACAGGTAACAGCAACAGCGTTGCCAACTCTTCTGCTTTTAGTGGGAGTCTCACAATATTTTGGTGTTTTCCATAATGCTCTGCTCCTGGGGTCAGGTGATTGGGTGAGAATCTCGGCTTTCAGTTCAATAAAACTACATTTCTAGCCCTCAGGGTTGTGGAGACAAACTTGAAAACGTGACCCAAGTGCTCCCTGAAGCCGCAAAAACTGGAAGGCAAATAAAAAGAACCCACAGTTTATCACTTTATTTTTTTAAAAATCTCATGATCTTTAAGCCAATCTCAGAAAAAAAAATTTTTTTGGGGGGGGGGGGAGGGCTGACTCATGAATGTGTGCGGTTGGCCATACTGAGGCCAAGTTCAAAGCCGCCAAACAGTGGGAATCAGACTATGAGTTTCTCTAACCCTGCAGGTAGACGCATGGGTAAGGCACAGGGGTCTAGCAGTGAGTTTTCTCCTCCTCTCACTCAGACAGGACGTGGGGATCGGGGGGAGGCAGGCATGGGTTGCCTCCCCCCCCGCCGCTGCCCTCCCTCCGCCCCCCCCCCCCCCCCATTATCGGCAGGCATGGGTCGTCTCTGCTCTCACTGGTTCTCTTCCTGGTACAAACGACTGTTCTGTGTGTTGCAGAGCTTGCATGAAACATGGACCTGCCCCTGCCCCCCCAGAGGAGTGTGGTTCAAAGCAGCCTCTAACTTTGTGTGTGTTTATTGCTTGCTCTGCGCCCTTTCACATGGGAGATCCCGATTTAATTCCCGCTCACTGTAGTCTGCGCTTTGATCTTCTAAGAGGGAGGCAGACCACTCAGGTCCTTCCCCTCCAAAATAGACAAACACACAACAGTCACTTCTGAGCCATGTCAGCATTAGCTACAGAGCTCTTTATCATGAGATGGACTCCAATTCCTCAGGAGGCTCGGAGTGAAACCAACCAGGCAGGAGCTTCCAGAACTGGAGCTATGCTGGGGACAGGCAGAAACAATCTCCATTCCCCAGAATCACCTAGCCCCAGATCCACAAAGGGGCTTAGATATTGCAACGCTCAGCCTTGCCATGCCTAACTTTTAGGCACCCAGCCACCCGGTGGAATCCACAAACTCTGAGATAGGCACCCAAGCTCCCTATACAATACATGGGGAGAGACAGACAGATCCTGAAAATGGGATCCACAAAGCCAGCACACTAGGCGGGGAGTTGGCTAAGCTAGTCCATAGCAGGTGCCAAGGAGGGGGTGTATCCTAAGCCCTCCCCTCTCACAGCTTAGAGGGATCTGGACTCTCCCCTGGAGTCAGACATCTAAGCTGTTGCTTGCAAGAACAGCATTGGCACACAGGGCCGGCGCAACCCATTAGGCGACCTAGGCGGTCGCCTAGGGCACGAACATTTGGGGGGCGCCAGCGCCCCGGTCGTTGGTGTAATTTTGGGGGCGGGACCTTCCGCCGCCTAGGGCGGTGAAAAAGCTGGCGCCGCTCCTGTTGGCACACCCCTAACAGTCAGGGACGGGTGGGGAGAAAAAAAGACCTCCCTAATAACCTTTAGCCCAGTGGTTAGAGCACTCACCGAGGGGGTGGGCAATACTGGTTCAATTGCCCATACTGCTTGAGGAGAAGAGCTTTGAACATGGGTTTCCTATCTCTTAGCTGAATACCCTAACAACTGCACTATGGGATACTCTGATATGGGGCCATTGCCCAACTGCAACAGGCAGTACCCTTAGGCTCTTCTGTCTGATCCCTCTGTCTGATCCCTGGTGACGCTCTTCGGTGGTCACATGACCTTTCCCCCAGCATGCCTTTCTGGGTGCTGGCCCTTTAAACTTTGCAGACACAGACAGCTGCAGCCCTAACATGGCCATTTTGTTGCCTGCTGTGGAGCTCTCTATCTCAGCTGGTAAGTGTTCCTACCTCCTGTCATGTTCTCCCTTCCTTACTCCTAGGGACCTAACATGTTCTCACATGAATGGTGTTTAGTACTTACCTGCTGGAGTGATTAGTTCTGTAGTGCTAATTGTTTTGTGTTATGTTTCCAATATACCAAGAACTATATCCCACCCTAGGGTGACCAGATGTCCCGATTTTATAGGGACAGTCCCGATTTTTGGGTCTTTTTCTTATATAGGCTCCTATTACCCCCCACCCCGTCCCAATTTTTCACACTTGCTGTCTGGTCACCCTATCCCACCCACCTAAGAGAACTTTTATTTTGGATTAAAAGGAAACAGCAGCAAGAAAGAACAAAAGTAAAGACTCCAGGAGAGAGCACAGTGTGTCCATCTCTGGTTACAGGCTGCAGCTATGCTGAGACCAGATGGAATTCAAGGGGCAGCGCACAGAAAACCAGACGCCGCAGTTTCAAACTGCATAGTTACGTAGTTGTGAATGGTTTTGCATTTCATGCACTATTCCATAGTTCACTCGTTGCAGTCCCACTAACCCATTTGTGCAATATGGGCCCGATTCTTCACTGCACTCTTGTGCAGCCATTTACGCCTGTGGCAAATGAGTGTGATATGCTACCCCTGGGGAACGTGAGAGGAGAACTCTCCTTTGGTGGTGTTTTATGCTTACTTGGCACAGGTGTAAATAAGTACACAAGGTGAAAGATAGTGGAGAATCAATCCCTTTCTGTTTAAGGCCTGATCCTTCCCAGAAATCCTAGGGTGTAAGTGGCTGCATGTATTTAATGCTAGGTTTAAGTCTATCCTGTATGTTACAGCAGGTAGCTATAATACAGATTCATACAGACCTGAGGATGGGTCATGGAATGGACAGCATGGCATATGGTGGGAAGGCAGTCTGATATATCTACGCTGCCAAGAAAAACCCACCATGCTGAATCTCAGAACTCCGGTCAATAGACTTGGGGCTCGCAGGCGTGGCGAAAAATAGCAGTGTAGCTGTTCCCGCTCAGGCTAGAGCCTGGGCTCTGAAACTGGCCAAAGGGGGATGGTCTTGGAGGCCAGCTCGAGCCTGAGTGGGAATGTTCACACTGCTGTTTTGAGCCCTGCAGCCCGAGCCCCATGAGCCTGTCAAGTGACCCGGGCTCCGAGACTCAATGCTGCAGGTTTGTCTTTGCAGTGTAGACGTCCCCCCAGTAACCTGTCCCAGTTCTTGATGAGGTTATAAACTCCATCCGCATAACGACTGGAAAGGACAAGGGTGTGTCTCATGCATGCATACTCTTAGTTCTGAAAAGGCACTGCCAATGGGCCAGCTGTGAAGCAGCCCAAAGGGCATGAAAATGCAGCTGATAGGAAATGCAAAGTCATGTGGCACAAGTGCCACGGCAGAGGAGGTCAATGTTTTTGTCAATGATCGGGGAGAAAATATAAAATGATTGCTGATCAAGTTTGCAGGTGAGACAAAGATTGGCCAGCAGGTGAATAATGATGAGGCCATGTCACTGGACAATAGGGGTCTGGATCAAGCTGTGTGACACTGCCCATCCCCATCTCCAGCACCAACCCCCACCCCTGCAGTGTCACACTGCCCAACCATGCCCCCCCCCCCCCAAAGAGTGACACCAAACAAGCTAGAGGTAATCAAACAACATGTGTTTTAATACAACTAAATGCAAAGTCACACTTCCAGGACGGGGGGAAAGGCAGTGACTCTGAAAAGGACTCAGGAGTCAAGTAAATACGAGCTCCCAGTGGATTGTGGTTAAAAGCGCTAATGCGATCCTTAGATGTATAAATGGGAATATCGAGCAGGATTAGGGATGTGGTATTCCCCATGTATGTTGCATTGGTGAGGCAGTTATTGGAACACTGTGTCCAGTTCCAATGCCTAATTTTAAAAAGGATGTTGGAAAAACAGTGGGTTTAGAGAAGGTTACAAGAAATTTTCAGTGTCAGGAAAACACCCCTTACAACGGGAGACTTAAGGAACTCAAATCTATTTAGTTTATTGAAAAGAAGGTTAAGAGGTGATTTGATCATGGTCTGTAAGTACCTACTCAGGACGATGGTTTCTGATACCATCACTCTCTTCAATCTAGCAGAGAAAGACCGAACAAGAGCCAGTGGATGAGAGCTGAAGCTAGAAAAATTCCAATTGGATATAAGGTGCAAAATGTTAACAGTGAGGGTAATTAAGCATTGGGACAGCTTCCCAAGCTGTGGTGTGGATTCTTCATCACTTGGAGTCTTTAAATTACTAGCGGATGGCTTTCTAAAAGGTATTCTCTAGTTCAGGGATCGGCAACCTTTGGCACACAGCTTACCCTGGCGGGCCAGGCTGGGCCGGTTTGTTTACCTGCCGTGTCCGCAGGTTCGGCTGATCGCGGCTCCCACTGGCCACGGTTCGCTGTCCCAGGCCAATGGGGGCTGGGTTAGGGTTAGCCCTGTGCTGGCCACCGCTTCCCGCCGCCCCCATTGGCCTGGGACGGCAAACCGCGGCCAGTGGGAGCCGCGTCTGCAGGTTCGGCTGATCGCGGCTCCCACTGGCCGCGGTTCGCTGTCCCAGGCCAATGGGGGCTGGGTTAGGGTTAGCCCTGTGCTGGCCACCGCTTCCCGCCGCCCCCATTGGCCTGGGATGGCAAACTGCGGCCAGTGGGAGCTGCGATCAGCCGAACCTGTGGGCGCGGCAGGTAAACAAACCGGCCCGGCCCGCCAGGGTGCTTACCCTGGCGAGCCGCGTGCCAAAGGTTGCCGATCCCTGCTCTAGTTCAACCGCAAATGAAGGGCTTGATGCAGGAATTCCTGGGAGAAATTCTATGGCCTGTGTTATGCAGAAAGTCAGATTGAATTATCATAATGGTCCCTTCTCGCCTTAATATGTATGAAAATTGTTTTAGGAAAGAATAACAAAGCTAGTGTACCAGGATCTATCCTTGAGAAGGCACCCAAATGGGGGAGAAAGATGGGTTGCTGACAGCAGAGATCCACCCTGTAACTAAGCCATGGAATGATCCCTGCCAGAAGTATATTAACAATCAGTACTGGGTAGAGGGATCTAAAGGGTACCCTACCAGTCAGTTTGTATGAAGCAGCACTTACTGGTCTGAGCATGGGACTGACAGCCAAGAACTCCTGACTTTCCATATTACTTCTGCCACTGACTTGCTATGTGGCCTTGGGCAAATCACTTGAGCTCAATATTCAAAATACTGACGCTAACATTTGCATGGAGCGTTGCGCATGCACAGTGCCTTGGGTGTGTGCGAATCAGGGGTATATGCACACTCCTCAATATCTGTGCATACACATCTCAGACTTCTTGTGCACGCTCATTGGGGGGGTGTTGAGCATGCGGAAACTGGACACGCACAAAAGTGTGTGGGCACTTTAACAAGTGCGCGTTTGAAAATGTTGGGCCTTAACCTCTCTGCCCATTTCTCCTCGTGTAAAATGGGGAGAATGATCCTTCCTTTCTCATCAGCCGAGTTCTTCTGAGGATTGGCTCATGCTCACGCAGCACTTGCAGGAGCCAAATGTTGTTGTTGTTGTTGTTGTCGTCGTCACGCTGTCTGGAGTGGTTCACTCTGTGAGTGCCAACCTCAGGGCAGACTGTCATTAAGCAGGGCAGACACCCCAAGCTGGCGGTATAGATTTCACCAAACCATTAGCAAATGTGAACTCCTGAAGCACTATAACAGCCTGACCATGGAGTCCCAGACAGTCCCCCTGGGCACTCCAGGGTATGTTGCCACCCAGGCAAGCTGGATTTAGTGGTAGTTGGTTGCCATACACCAAAGATCACAAAAGATTCAGGTTGCTCCTGGTCCCAAGAAACCAGTTACTTATTTCAGGTCAATTTGTATCTTAGATCTCACACCAAAGACAACGCTTGTAACCAATCCTATGGTAAACTAACTAAGGATTTATTAACCAGAAAAAAGAAATGAGAGAGTTATTTACAGGTGAAAGCAGGCAACATATATACACAAATGAGTTACAGTCTGTGGTTCTGAAGGTGACAGAGTTGCTAGCACTGAATGTTAGGTCTAACCCAGGTTGACCCTGGGGATCTCTGCTTCTGTTTCCTAGCTCCAGCCCTGTGAGGGTCCAAACAGCAAAAGAGAGAGAGAAAAATGTTCTCGGGTTCCTGTTTATCTCCTTCTTCCAGCATTCAAGCTGATGGAATGCACTTTCTTGCACGTAGCATCTTCATGGGTGTGAGAGGGCCATTAACCAAGTCTTTGTATCGTGATGTTCCACAATGGCCCATTTAGTTTTGATAGTCCTTCTTGATGGGCGGTGGGTGGAGCGTTCCTCTTGACTGGGTTCACAGGTTCAGAGCTGGCATTTTTAGTTATAAAGCAAAGCGTACATATTCCCTTATAGCACGGGATACAGACATTACAAGTGAAATTAATGCATGCAGCGACTGACAAGCATTCCATAGAGTGGAAGCACAAAACGCATTCTTACAGGTCTAACACCTATCTTGAACAATAACCATACAGGTGAGCTAAGTTCCCTGTAAGTTGCGTGGCTGCACAGCCATGCAGCAGCCTATTTACCACTGTGCAGGCACTTNCCCCCCCCCCCCCCCCCCCCCCCGGCCACCTAGCCCAGCCCCCAACCTGCTGCGGGAGGGGCGATCCTTCCCCGGCCCCAACTCACCCTGTGGCACGGACCTGCCGTGGCCGGAGTGGCACGGACCCAGCCATGGCCAGATCAGGCCCAGGCGTCGCCTGAGGTGTGGCCAGGGTCAGCCCAACCCTGGAGTTGCCTGGACCCAGGCGCCCGCCCGGGCGGCCCTCCCCCGGCCTAGACCTGTTGGGGTCAGAGGAGGGGCACCTATCCTGCAGCCCCAGCCCCAGAGCTCCCACGGCGGGAACAGGCGCCTTTCCCCGCCAGCCCAGGTGCTGCTGCGGGGAGAGAGTCCTGGAGGGAGTCCTCTCTCCCCGCCGTAGCTCCGGAGCATCCTCCTGCACCTCAAACCCCTCATACCCGGCCCCACCCCAGAGCCTGCACCCCCAGCCGAAGCCCTCACCCCTTGCTCCCAACCCTCTGCCCCAGCCCTGAGCCTCTCATCCCCGGCCCCACCCCAGAGCCCACACCCCTAGCTGGAGCCTTCACACACCTGAACTCCAACCCTCTGCCCCAGCCCTGAGCCCCCTCCCACAAGAATTCCTCAGCCCAACCCGCACCACATGAATTTTGTTATGTTTGTGATGTGTCACACCTCACCTCCATATTGGTGCACATCACAAAATTCATTCCGCATGTGGGTGGGAAAAATTAAAGGGAACCCTGCAGGTGAGCTGGTCTGGTGTCCAGCTATGAATTTATCAGTGCTCAGCCTTGGCAAGAGCTGGTCTGCCAGTGTCACAGTTGCATTAACCAATGTAATGGCAACACACTGTCCTCCTTTCTTCTCAGGCCTGGGCACCAGGGAACATAAGCTACATCAGGGGTAGGCAACCTATGGCACGGGTGCCGAAGGCGGCACGCGAGCTGATTTTCAGTGGCACTCACACTGCCCGGGTCCTGGGGGGCTCTGCATTTTAGTTTAATTTTAAATGAAGCTTCTTAAACATTTTAAAAACCTTATTTACTTTACATACAACAATAGTTTAGTTATATATTATAGACTTAGAGAAAGAGACCTTCTAAAAATGTTAACATGTATTACTGGCACGTGAAACCTTAAATTAGAGTGAATAAATGAAGCCTCGGCACACCACTTCTGAAAGGTTGCCGACCTCTGAGCTACATGTTATGTGGAATTTTAGTTAGTCCAGAATGGTGAGTAGATGGCCTGGTGCAACCACGTCCTCATGTCATCCACTGCAGGCTGACTGGTTGTAAGCTGTTCAGGGCCTGTACAAAGATTGGTGGGACAATGCAGTCTTTGGGGGAGTGATTTCGAAAGCACACGAACGTGTTGCATGTTAATTGGTCCGTATAGACCCAGCTGGTGTGCTTTAACGTAGTGCTGTTTGGAACAGGGCTTCAGCAGACTGGCAGGGTCAACACGGGTCAATTAATGCGTAACACATTTGCACACTTTAGAAATCACACCCCTGAAGAGCGCATTACCCCACCGTGTAGACAAGCCCGAAGACTTGATTTTCATTCTGCTGACCTTGTTGTTGCCATACAAAAAGAGCTGAACGACTGCCTGTGCTTGAAGACATCGGCAAAGCTTAAATCTATGAGCCTCAGACCTTTGAGAGGAAGGATGATTCAGCCGTTAAGATACTAGCTCAATTCCTTGCTCTGCCACAGACTTTGTGTTTGACCCCGGGCCAGTCACGTAGTCTCTCTGTTCCTCATGTGTAAACTGAGGAGAATAGTACTTTACCTCACAGGGGTGTTGTGAGGATAAATACACAAAGGATTGTGTAGTGCTATGGTAATGGGGCCCATATAAGTCCCATAGATAGGTAGTTTGAATTTAATTAGAGATGGGCCTGAACTGTAAAAATCTGATCTGGATTCAAACTGTGCCAGGTCTGTCTCTAGTCTCACTGAGGCAGTTCTATCCAGAATTACATCTCCGCCACTCCTGTTGACTTTGACAAAGGGCTGTATTCTGTCCTCCATTACAGCACCTATCCAGAGCCACTCCACTGAAGTCAAGATCAAGAGAGTTACTCTGGATTTACACCCATGTCACTAGGAGCAGAATCTGGGCCTGGCATTTCTTTCTCCTCATGCAGTGCTGATTAAGGAGCCATTTTTGGCAGTCAAAACAACTGTAAATCAGAGAATGGGGCCTACCCTGCGAAGACAATCCTAAGCAGAATGGCTCGGATTTGCAAAACGACGCACACATTTTGTGCATACACATTGTGTAACGTGGGCCTCTATGCTCAGGATGAATTTAAAGCCATTTAGCCGTTCTGAAGGCCCCTGTGAAAGGGTGAGTGGGAGGCAAAATGAGAGCATCTTTGTTGATAAGAACTGGCAGCCCTGCAGGAATCAAGTTCATTAGACTCTCATCTGGAAAGGCCATTTGACTATTAACTCAAAATGCACTGCTGATTTGATGAGCTGAGGCATCTGTTTTGCTTGGGATGGATTTTGACAAACAGCTTCCTTGCGTATCTAATGCACAAGCTCCTTCTATCAGCTTCCTAAGGAAATCCAGGGTTTCATTGATCTCCTCTAAGCGAATAGCCTTGACCTTTCCAACTGGGGGTTTCCTGATCTTTGAGAGGCAGAATGCCACCAAGCTTGGGTCACTATTTTCTAGCAGAGTCCACCTTCGAATTTTGTTGCTGCTCCCAGTGACCTCTCCGTTAGCGGACCGTGATTTCCTTTGTGGGCCATTAACTTTGATAAAGCAGTGAGCAGTTGCTCTTTTCCCTCTGAGGGCCCAGGGGAAACCACTGAAGTGTCACAACATTATTAAGTGTTTTAGGGTTTTGGGGGGGAGGGGTTTGTTTTCACTTTGGACAGAATTATAGGGCAAGTAAATACATTCTGAAAGAAAAATGCTGAGCAGTGGACACAGCCTCTGAGCTTCAGCTTATTCCTTTTATTCTTAGCACCTAGATTTTCAAGGGGCCTCAATTCATACTCCACACTTGCACCCACCATTGCTTTCAGGCACAATTTGGTTCAAACTTGTGCAGGCATCGCTGATGGCATTTAGGCCCGTTTTGTGGGTACAGGAAGGTATTTAAGGGCCCAGATCGTGCCTGAGCCCCTTGCAAAGGCACAAGGGAAGGGAAAAGGGCAAAGATTTGGAATAAATGACCGTTCTTGAGCTCCGCTGAGCACAAGGTTTTGCTTTTTGCTGGCCCCTGTAAAGCTAGCTGTAGCAAAAGGGCTTGGGAGATCTAGGAAGGAGGAGGGATCATGACTTCAGGACTGGCCAATAGAACTGGCCATGCTGAGAGCAGAGGGCATGCTGCAACCTCTAGTAAGAGTGTCTTCACTGCAGAGCTAGCCCAGGTGATCAGCACCTTGTCTGAGGACCCAGGTTAGCTTAGCCCAGCTGTGAGCACGCACACTGCAAAGCTCTACCCAAGCCAGTGTCCTCACTGCTGCGGTGTGCACCCTCTGTGTGTGTTGCTAGGACTCTGGGGGCACATCCCATGGTTCTTTGTGCTGCAGTAAACTGAGCTGCTTCATGAATTGTGGGAGAATTTGTCTGTCCCTCTGGCACACGAGGGGAATTATGGGAAGGCACCGGAGGACTATCAGCACTTGAGTGACTTAGCCTGTGTCCCAATGGGCGGGCTACCAGCCCAAGTGAACGTGGTACCTGGGCTGTCACTGACATCCCCAGCCGGGCCAGCTAGCCTGGGATGAAAGCACCGCTTAACTCGGGTGAGAGGTGTTTGTGTGTGGACTGGAGAGGTGTTAGGGGTAACACTCAAATAAGAACCCCCGGTATCTTTTCAGTGAAGACAGACCCTAGACGGCTGCTGCTGCTGCACTGCCTGGGAACTCCAGGCAGCGTTGGGCCTGCCTGCCTGCCTGCCACCTGGAGTGCAGCTGAGGCTCTGTTGCAGGTCTGAGCCTCCCAGGCACAAGAGAGCACTAGAGGACGCGATGACTTGCCTGCTTATTTGCACCCACTTTTTACATTTATTTCATTGCCGACTCAAAACTGGGGGAGGGGAAGGGAAATAGAGGCTTGTTTTAAAAGGCCCATCTCTTTTGGGAAAGCTGAAGATTTGCCATCAGCTAAAGAAACAGCTACGGGGGGCAGTGGGAGGGGGGTGCGGGGAGAGGAGAAAAGAGACAGAGCACTCACAATTGGCATTGCAGCCCAAGGCACATGGTTTTAGTTAGAACTAAATTTAACTTGCATAAGCTTTAGGCGTGTACTGTGAGGCCGCACATCCACTTCTCCTGCTTCCTTCTCTCCAGCCATGTGAAATGGCAGTGAAAAAAGTAAAAAAGACAATCCGCCTTCCTGGAAGGGGCAGATGGGGTTTTGATGGGACCTGGGAGGAAGGAGACCTGCAATTCTGTTCCTGACTCTGCTCGTTGTGTCCCCTTGGGCAAGTCACTTTCCTTTGCTTCCGTTTCCCCAGCTGCAAGATGGAAATAATACTTAGCGCAGCCACTCCCCCCACCGGAAAAGTGACAGTTACTTTAAAAATTGTATCTAAGTTTTTCCTCAGCTTCCGCATATTGATGATAGGGAGTTCCTAGGATACTGCAAATACTGAGGGCTCTGAGGGGAGTTATTAAAGGCAACCTCTGTGTGTACTTCCCAGGGTTATTGTGAAGGGGAATTCATTAGTGCCTCTAAAACAGTGGTTCCCAAACTCGGGTTCGAGAACCCCTGGGGGTTCGTGAAATGTTACAGGGGGTTCTCGGAAAAAAATTCCCTAATGGTGGACAGCCCGGGCAGCACGGGGCCAGCAGCCCGGAGCCCCTGGACTTCCAAGGGCTAAGCAGATCAAAGCAAGCATATCTATCACACTGAGGAGATTTAAACTTCAAGACTCCTTATAAGAAATGGAAAGGGAGGTGGATATTTTTTGCTGTTTTTAAAATTAAATAAGCAGCTAGTATTGTTTTTAAAATTATTATGACGAACAAGTTTAAGCTTTGTTGTAACGTGCGTTGTTTGCCTGGACTGCTCAAGACCTGAATTCTTGTGTAGGAGGAACTCTTGGAGTTGGCTTCTTAAATACCTTCATGCTGTTTCACAACTGATACTCCCTAATGAAACATAGGAGCCTTGTCTTATAACAGGCTTATTCAAAGTGATACAAGCTACGAAAGTGAGACCTTGGAAGAGTGTTGCCATTTTCATAATGTAATAAAAATACTGTAATGATAAATAAGAACATAAGAATGGCCTTATTGGGTCAGACCAAGGGTCCATCTAGCCCAGAGTCCTGTCTTCCGCCAGTGGCCAGTGCCAGGTGCCCCAGAGGGAATGAACAGAACAGGGAATCATCAAGTGATCCATCCCCTGTCGCTCATTCCCAGCTTCTGGCAAACAGAGGCCAGGGACACTTAATAATAGTGTGTAATAAGCATGTCTTAAAAACAAATTTTATATTTCCAAGATCACTGCTTTTATAATTTATACTCCGGTAAATCCCTGGAAATATTCATTTTTAGGAGGGGATTCGCGAGACTTGACATTTTAGTGAAAGAAGTTCACAGGTTGTTAAAGTTTGGGAACCACTGCTCTAAAATGCTTTGAAATCTGTCCTCCCCTCCTGCTATCCTTCTGTCTGTCCATCTCATCACTGTGCTTGTGATGGATAGTGGCATTTCTTTATAGAAAAGTAAGAAGACAAGTGCTTCCCCTTCGCTGTGTAGCTTTTGAGATGAGGAAAAACTACCTGTATCATCCAATGTTTTTCTGGCTGCTTATTACTGTATTTGTGTAAGTGTTAGTGATGGATCCCAGCAGCAAAATCTAGATCCAGGCTAGGGGGGAGTTCAGATCCAGGGTTTTGGTGTAACCCACTAAGGAGATAGGGCCAGACATGACATTTACCTCCAGATCTGAACGTCCCCAAAGTTCATGTCGGGGTTTTGTGTGGGGCCCATCTCTCATAGGCCTATCTCATCAGTGCACCTTCACTGCGCACCTGTCCTGCACCACTTGCAGGAGGCGATAGTTTTAAATAGGAGCTGTCTTTGAAGCCCAAGCGCCAGTGAGAAGTCATCGTGAAAATGAGCCATGGCTCCCAAACAAAGCTATCAAAATGCATCATCAGAAAACAAAGCATCAGATTCTAATCTTGATTCCACCAGCACCAATCCAGAATAAACGTCAGCTCTGGATTTATGCTGTCGTAAGTGAGATCAGAATCCCACCTGAGATTTTTGGGTTTTTTTTAAATCTGTCTCAAATCAGCCGTAGTCTAAAAATGCTTTACAAGAGCTTAGAGATGCAGTGTTAGGATCTTAAAGAATATCTGCCTGCACTCAGCCCTCCCCTGCCTTGTGGTGCAGTAGTGGGGTAATGTGCTCCCAGGAGTCCGAGCGAGAGCCTTCTAAAGCTCCGAATGAACCTGAAGATAATCAGGGCTCCAGCACTTCAGAAGGTCTGTCCGTCAAAGTCAGTGAGCAGCCAGCGATTTCTGCATTCACTGAGCTGCAAACATTGTGGCTTTCGTTTGCCTGGCAGGAAAAGAGCTGTGAAATCTATGCAGATTCCTCCTCCTCTTGTTGTTCTTGTTAAATCCACATTTTTTTTTAGCCTGGCCTTTAATAGAAATCTCTTAATAACATTTATAAACTCACTTATAATAAGTGTTCATTAGTCATCGCAGTGATGATCCTAGGCAAGACATTTGTAATTTGACGTCAGAAAGGAGATTTAGGGACTTGGGAAATGGCTTCCTTCTATACCAGAATTACAGTGTATGGGGCTAATATGATGTATAATTCGCTTTGGCTGCTCAGGGGATGAGTGATTATTTTATACATTTGGCAGAAAATGAGAGCATTTCTTAATCATGAATGGTGTTATATTCCCTGCAAACTGCAGTATTCTGAATCATGAGTCTATAAACATCTCACCTCCCGCATGCTCAGTTTTTCATGGTGAAACCTAAAGGGCTAGATCGGGGTGGGCAAACTTTTTGGCCCGAGGGCCACATCTGGGTGGGGAAATTGTATGCAGGGCTAGGACAAGGGGTTGGGGTGCGGGAGGGAGTGTGGGGTGTAGGAGGGGGTACGGTGTGCAGGAAGGGGCTCAGGGCAAGGAGTTAGGGTGCAGGAGGGGGCTCAGGGCAGGGGGTTGTGGTGTGGCAGGGGGCTCAAGGCAGAGGGCT
>QXTE01000073.1:2419518-2443482 GCA_003942145.1 Platysternon megacephalum
AGTGCAGGAGGGGTGTGGGGTGCAGGAGGGGGCTCAGGGCAGGGGGTTAGGGGGCTCAGGCCAGGGGTTTGGATGCGGGGTGCAGGAGGGGTTCAGGGTGCGGGTTCTGGCCCAGCGCCGCTTACCTCAAGTGGCTTCGGGGTGGCAGCGGTGCACAGCGGGGCTAAGGCAGGCTCCCTGCCTGCCCTGGCCTGCGCCACTCCTGGAAGTGGCCAGCATGTCCGGCAGTGGCTCCTATTGGCCAATAGGAGCTGTGGGGGGCGGTGCCTGCAGGCAAGGGCAGTGCACGGAGCCCTCTGCCCCCCCACTCCCTCAGGGGCTGCAGAGACGTGGTCCCAGCCGCTTCTGGGATCCAGCCCATGGGCCATAGTTTGCCCTTCCCTGGGCTAGATTCTGCCACCCTTGCTGTGTCTGATTAGTACTCATTGAAACCAACAGGCTGACTCACAGGGCAAGGTTCTACACAGTGTGAGCAAAGGCAGCAGAATCAGGCTTGACCATGCCCGAAGCTAAGCATCCTCCTCTCCCACTGAGATCAACGGGAGTTGCTGGGCATTCCGCACCATTCAGGGTCATGGGTTTAGAACCTGAAGCTGCACCATAGAAGTCAATGGAGTTTTTGCATCTTCAAAGGGAGCAGGGGTAGACTCTTCACTGAGCGGGCTACAGCTGACCTCTCTCAGAAACTGGCTGCTTTAGCTCAGTTGATGGTGGAAGCAAGTGTGTTAGCTATGCAGCACATCAGGGCCGAGGCAGAGGCTGTATTGGAAGAAGCCTTATCTTGTACAGCAGTTATTTATGATAGCCCACAGATCTCCAGGATCCAAGATAAGGAGGGAGTTTGTTTGCTGTGCAGCGATATCAGGGAACTGTGTGTAATTTACAGGCAGTGAAAGAAAGGAATCGCTGATGGATCCACAGCATTGCAAAAGGCAAAGGCTCTGTGTCTTCCAGTTGCCATTATTTACGGAGCAATGTTGTGTGAGGTGTGGTATTAACTCTTCTGTTCCAGGGCCGGCTCCAGCGTTTTTGCTGCCCCAAGTGGCGGGGGGAAAAAAAAGCCGCAATCGGCGGCACTTTGGCAGCAGCTCTCCCGCCGCCGCTTCATTCTTCAGTGGCAATTTGGCAGCAGGTCCTTTCCTCCGAGAGGGACTGAGGGACCCGCCGCTGAAGAGCCGGACGTGCGACTCCTTTCCGTTGGCTGCCCCAAGCACCTGCTTGCTGCGCTGGTGCCTGGAGCCGGCCCTGTTCCGTTCTGAGGGAATTGGATAGCACCTAGCCTCTCTACCTGCTCCCCTATAGCAGCAGGAAGATTTGGTTTGCTCCTGAAATCCTTTACAAATTATTATTCTTTGAATGTGACGTGAATTCAGGTGAAGCACCGACAGCCTTAGAGATTAAAAACTCTTCTTTTGATCCACAGTGGGGAGCAGTGGTGCAAACTAACAGTGCCCTGGTCATGACCTGGTGTGACAACCTCTAGGAAAGAGAAGGTACTTCAGCCTCCATGTCCCATTCAGTCTTCGGTCACTACTGAGCTTGCCAAATATCAGAGGTAAAGGAGGTCAGACTAGATGATCACAGCGGTCCCTTCTGGTTTTATAATCTACAGCGAAGTGTGTGGTACATGCCCATTGTTTAATGGCACCTACTGGAGAACGGTTTGGATGAGGATATGCTGATCATCACAGCTGTGAAATCACAGGGAGAGTTTAGGGACGCAGTATGTAATGACCCAAGCCCTTTCTTGGAATTTAATATATCGGAAGGTTTCATGTAACCATGCAAAAAGTAACTAGACAGGAAACTTTTCTGGTCATGTCTTGGTGTTCAGATACTCTCTCGCGTTAAGCAAGAGTGGTGCTTAAAGTATGCGACTGCATCCTATAGTAGAGGTAGTGTGGTCTGGGGGTTTGGGCAACAAATGGGGCTGTGGGAGTCCTGGTTTCTATTCGCAGCGCTGTCAATGGCCTGCTGGATGGGTGTGGGTAAGTCACTCTCAGGAATGTGCTTTGAGTTCCTCAGATGCAAAAGACTATGTAGATGTTAGGTTCATTATCCCAGCTATCGAAAAATGTGAGCGTGGTTTAAGTGCCACAAATGCTCTGCCAAAAGAGGAAGTTGGGGGGGGGGGGCATGTGTTTCATGAATAGACAATGAGTACAAAGGAAAAACAGGTGTTACTTGACCCCACAAGCAAGTTATTTCTATCAGCCATTTCTAAAGCATAACACAACTGACCAAGATCAGGCGACTCCACAGTAACTGACACCCTGAACCCGGCCCTCTCATTTCATGTCTCTTTCTCCCATTGCACTGGGAGCATCGACTTATCTTTCTACGTTACACACCCCAGGACAGTAATTAGAGATACCTACAGTACTTACAGTCCTTATGCAGGCAAAGTTTCCACTGAAATCTGGGATTTTGGCTAAATGACAGGAGGATTTTGGTCTTTAATATGGAAAAGGATAGGTCCACCAATGGCTATTAGTTAAGATGGTTAGGGATGCAATCCCATGCTCTGGGTGTCCCTAAACCTCTGACTGCCAGAAGCTGGGACTGGTCCACAGAGGATGGATCACTCAATAAATTGCCCCGTTCTGGTCATTCCCTCTGAAGCATCTGGCACTGGCTATTGTAGGAAGACAGGATACTGGGGTAGATGGACCATTGGTCTGACCCCTAGAGATCAAACTTGTTAAGACCTTAAAATACAATTGAGCTATTTGCTCCCATAAACATTAGGCTGGCTGGTTCATTCANTGTTTCATGAATAGACAATGAGTACAAAGGAAAAACAGGTGTTACTTGACCCCACAAGCAAGTTATTTCTATCAGCCATTTCTAAAGCATAACACAACTGACCAAGATCAGGCGACTCCACAGTAACTGACACCCTGAACCCGGCCCTCTCATTTCATGTCTCTTTCTCCCATTGCACTGGGAGCATCGACTTATCTTTCTACGTTACACACCCCAGGACAGTAATTAGAGATACCTACAGTACTTACAGTCCTTATGCAGGCAAAGTTTCCACTGAAATCTGGGATTTTGGCTAAATGACAGGAGGATTTTGGTCTTTAATATGGAAAAGGATAGGTCCACCAATGGCTATTAGTTAAGATGGTTAGGGATGCAATCCCATGCTCTGGGTGTCCCTAAACCTCTGACTGCCAGAAGCTGGGACTGGTCCACAGAGGATGGATCACTCAATAAATTGCCCCGTTCTGGTCATTCCCTCTGAAGCATCTGGCACTGGCTATTGTAGGAAGACAGGATACTGGGGTAGATGGACCATTGGTCTGACCCCTAGAGATCAAACTTGTTAAGACCTTAAAATACAATTGAGCTATTTGCTCCCATAAACATTAGGCTGGCTGGTTCATTCAGCCTTCCCTGGCTTACATGGAAACTGCTGTAGTACGCTTGGTCTACACTTAACATTGAGATCGACACAGCTACTTTGCTCAGGGGTGTGAAAAATCCACACCCCTGAGTGCCACAGTGATGCCAACTNAGTACTTACAGTCCTTATGCAGGCAAAGTTTCCACTGAAATCTGGGATTTTGGCTAAATGACAGGAGGATTTTGGTCTTTAATATGGAAAAGGATAGGTCCACCAATGGCTATTAGTTAAGATGGTTAGGGATGCAATCCCATGCTCTGGGTGTCCCTAAACCTCTGACTGCCAGAAGCTGGGACTGGTCCACAGAGGATGGATCACTCAATAAATTGCCCCGTTCTGGTCATTCCCTCTGAAGCATCTGGCACTGGCTATTGTAGGAAGACAGGATACTGGGGTAGATGGACCATTGGTCTGACCCCTAGAGATCAAACTTGTTAAGACCTTAAAATACAATTGAGCTATTTGCTCCCATAAACATTAGGCTGGCTGGTTCATTCAGCCTTCCCTGGCTTACATGGAAACTGCTGTAGTACGCTTGGTCTACACTTAACATTGAGATCGACACAGCTACTTTGCTCAGGGGTGTGAAAAATCCACACCCCTGAGTGCCACAGTGATGCCAACTTACCCCTTGTGTAGATGCGGCTAGGTGGATGGAAAAATGCCTCCATCAACCTAGCTACCATCGCTCGGAGAGGAGGAGTTCCTATAGGGATGGAGAACCCCCTTCCATTGCCTCAGTCTGTATCTCCACTATGGGATTACAACAGCGCAGGGCCGGCGCTGTAATTATGTTGCTATACCGCCCGGGGTGTAGGCATGGCCTTAGTTTGAAGTAGGACATTGTGGGCTGGTCCACACTAGAAAACTCGATTGGCCCAGCTCCGTCGCTCGGGGGTGTGAAAAATCCACACCTTGAGTGACATAGTGAAGCTGATCCAAGTCCCTTTGTGGACAGTGCTAGGCCAACAGAAGAATTCTTCCATCAACCTAGCTGCCATCTATTGGGGAGGTGGATTACTTATGCCGACGGGAGAACCCCTCCTGTTGGTGTACAGTGACTACACTAAAGTGCTACAGTGGCACAGCTGTGCCCCGTCGTGTTTCAAGTGTACACAAGCCCTGTGTGTCAAGCATAACCCTGTCTGGGTATAATAACAGACCTCGTCTGTAATGCAGTCTAACGTGTACAGTCTGGCATCTTTGTTACTTGTGCGTGAATTTCGGGCTGGTGGAAGATGCCATCCTAGATGAATTCTGGGTTAGTTGGTGCAGCCCACCAGAGGAACAAAAGGTCTGCCCCACTAGTGAGAGGAGGGCCCATAAATCCCACAAGTCAACTCATCCTAAGGGACTAAGAATGACTGACAGCCCTGGGGAATGAAGGGCTCTATTTAATCCCAAGCAGCTATATCACAGATCATGACAGCGCAGTCTTCCCCAAAGTGCCGGGACCTCATTGCGAAGGGACTGCTTTGAGATAGGCAGAGAGGCTTTAGCTTCCATGCCCATTCCATTCTTTGCCTCTGTGCTGAGATTGTCAGCAAGACTACCAGTCAACGTCAGCTGGTTTGCTGGTTTTGTAATGACCCGTCTGCTGGGCGACGGATCGAGATCACGGATTCATTTCATGTAAGCCACTGAATAGTCACAGCATCATAATTACTTTTCAGTCACTACTAAGCTAAGAATTTCAGCTGAGATGCAGAAGACTCTGTAGGCCATTACTCATCCCTATACCATCCTGGTCTGCATTTGACTTACGCATTTAATATATTAATGAATGGCCACCTACGCTTCCAACAAGGTGAAACATTCACTGTTCACCCACACCTGCGAGGTGAAACATGGCAGCTGATTAACAGTGAACAGGAACATTACACAGCAGTTGAGACAGGAAGTGACTAATACTGTAGCCAAATGAAAGAGCCAGGGATATATTTAGGAAGATAGAATATAAGGATTTATAACCCAAACTCTTATAAAAGTGCCATTCAATATTTAATGACCCGAAGTGGTCCATGGGAGCTGAAAGATGGCACTATAATAACATGGGGCTCTATAATATCATGCCGGTTCAGTACAAATTCAGAAAGAAGAATGCTACCTACTGAATCACTATTTTCTGCACCTCTTAGATGTTCCTTGGAGAACTCTCAGCCTAATCCTGAATAACTACAGGATCACAGCATAAAGTAGTATCTCTGTTGTATGTTGATATCAGGTGAGGCTTTGCTTAGAACAATTAGTTCCCCTTAATGGTCTGCCTTAGAACTATAAGATGGCAGCAGCCATCTTACATGAGTCTATCTGGAAAAAAAAAAGCAACTTGTTTGTGATGTGCAGCTGGTGTTCTTTAAATTATTCCAGAATTCCGAGTGCAGCAGTGGTCTGCCATGTTACCTTCAGCGTGACCCTAGTGTAATATCATTTGGTGCAGTAGTCGCATTTATTTTACAAACAGCAAGTCCTTTTGGTTCTCCCAAGACTATAGTGAATCTAAGACTTGTCCAAAAACTGTAAATATAATATTGCCAATCCCAAAGGTTAAAAAATTACGTCATGCCCCCAAAATCATGAGATTAGCTTAAAAATCATGAGATACAAATTTCAGAGGGGTAGCCGGGTTAGTATGTATCAGCAAAAACAAGGAGGAGCTCTTGTGGCACCTTAGAGACTAACAAATGTATGCCCAAATAAGCTTATGCCCAAATACATTTGTTAGTCTCTAAGGTGCCACAAGAACTCCTCGTTGTTTTTGAGATACAAATGTTTGTTCTTGTTATTTGCTTTCTGGGTTTTGAGTCTTTACAGTTCACTTGGGCCACCTTTCCAAGCATTTCTCTGTGACCCTGAGGGTCAGAAACTTCTTTTTTTTTTTTTTTTTTTTTTAAAAAGCTGAGATTCTCTCATAGTCACACGAATCTGGGAGCTGAGACTTTAGGAAAAACACCAAATAATGTAAGACTTTTGATGCAGTGCTGTCAGCTCTTGCAGTTTTAATTACCAATGTGTAATTAACATCAGACTCATCTATGTAAGTATTCAGACTTCTGCCCTTGCCATGTAAGAGGGCAGGTAGTGTTTTCTAAATGGCCTCATTTGGTATGAATAATAAAATGTTTGGAGACCTAAACACACAGGACTATGTAATTTGGAAATGGAAATCACAGAAGGCAAAGAAAAAGAACCCAAAACTTACTGATTATAATTCTCATGATTTTTAAGCCAATCTTGTGATTTTTGAGGACCTGACTCATGATGGGGTTGGCAATACTGTGTTCAGTGCCACAGACTCCCAAATAAAAGGGACTCACAGGTATAGGAATTTGGGGAGTGGGTAAGTCTATTCAGCTGCCTGCACCAGCTCCGATCTAACAAAGCTCCAGGCTAAGAAAAAGATTTCAGTACAACCCCTCCCTTTTCATACATGCTCTGCTTTCTACTCAGCTTTCCCCCTTAATTTCAGCACAGACTGCAGCCATTAACTACAGCCACTGGGGTTGGAGTTTTACATTTGTTGCTAATAGTTACCAACATCAGACAGTTAAAAGATAATCAGCCAAATTCATCCCTGAAGGCAGCTAACTAACATTAGAGATGAGTCGGGACTGGGATGCTGGAACCAGACCCTCTGGCACTTTGGAGAAGTTCAGAGTCAAACTGGGTAGCCTGGGCCCTTTGTTATTCATTATTATTATATGTATTGTGGTAGTGCCTAGGAGTCCCAGTCATGGACAAACTGTACAAGCATCAGTAATTGTACAAACACACACAAAAAAGACAGTCCCTGTCCCAAAGAGCATGTGCAGGCTTTGTGCGTGAGTGACTGAGAGTGGTATTGCTTACTATTGGCTGACGCACACAGAGGATAAAAGGCCTAATAATAATATATGGAGATATACCTATCTCATAGAGCTGGAAGGGACCCCGAAGGGTCATCGAGTCCAGCCCCCTGCCTTCACTAGCAGGGCCAATTTTTGCCCCAGATCCCTAAGTGGTCCCCTCAAGGATTGAACTCACAACCCTGGGTTTAGCAGGCCAACGCTAACAGGAGCTCTATATTAGCTTAAGTGATTAGGGGCCTGTGCTCGTGGGGCTGAAGGACCAGCGTTCTCCTCCTCCCAGCACCTGGGAAGCATGTATATGATTTATGTAATAATAATGTCTGTTGTTGGGAGCACCCTGATGTGCTAGACCATCTGTAATTAATAATAATACTTAGCACTTTTCATCCAGCGCTCTCAAAGCACTTTACAAAGAAAAGGGAGCATCAGCAGGTATGTGGTAGAACCAGGTCTCCCAACGCTTAAATCAAGTGCCCTGTCTACTCTACCAATATGCCACATACATCTGCCTGGACTTCAGTTGATAATCTAAGGCTCAGTTCTGCAAGATGATTGAAAATTGTCTGTCAAAACTGTTTTTCGACAGAAAATTGGGGTTTTGACTAAATGAAATTTTTTTGCAAAAAGTGTCTGCTTTCCACAGAAAATTATTATTATTGTTGTTGTTGTTGTCAAAATCTGTCAGCTGAAAACTGACATATTTCAACCAAAAAGGGGAAGTTGTAATTTGCTCCTTGTGTCCCATTCTCTTCTATGTGCTGGGATTTTCAAGGTGGACTACATTTCCCATTAGGCATCCATGCCAGGGACTCCATGACTCAGAGCTTCTCATCACCAAGAGGGGACACCTTGATGCAGTGTGGGAGATGTAGTTCAGCTGGACATGAGGCACAAACTATAAATCTCATTTTCAATCAAAATATTTCTGTTTTTGGCATAAAACAAAAGTTCTGTGGAAAATTTTGATGAAACCAAGTTTTATTGTTGTTGTTGTTGCAAATTTCCATGAGAAATTTTTATTTCAGACCAGCCGTAGTGCTGAACACCCAAACTCTAATGCAGGGGTCGGCAACCTTTCAGAAGTGGTGTGCCGAGTCTTCATTTATTCACTCTAATTTAAGGTTTTTCGTGCCAGTAATACATTGTAATGTTTTTCGAAGGTCTCTTTCTATAAGTCTATAATATATAACAAAACTATTGTTGTATGTAAAGTAAATTAGGTTTTTAAAATGTTTAAGAAGCTTCATTTAAAATTAAATTAAAATGCAGAGCCCCCCAGACCGGTGGCCAGGACCCGGGCAGTGGGAGTGCCACTGAAAATCAGCTTGTGTGCTGCCTTCGGCACGTGTGCCATAGGTTGCCTACCCCTGCTCTAATGCATAGCCTCTCACACGAATAGGCGCCTACTCCAAGTATTGCCAACTCTTGTGACTTTATTGCAAGTCTCACAATATGTGGCGCTTTCCGCTTAAATCTCAGCTCACTATTCCTTGTAGTGCAGAGAAATGCATGAGTAAGTAAACCGAGTTTATCCCAAAGGTCCAAATTCCAGGAGACAAAAAAGAAAACCAAATGTATTGTTTCTATAAAATCTCTTGAGTTTTAAGTCATGCTCATGATTTTGGAGGGGTCCGATTCATGATTTTTTAATGCTTGGTGCTTGCAATGCTGTGGTCTTTAAATTCTTAGCACTGTTTTCTCAACTGCCTAATGCACATATACTATCTCAGACTGGCAGTGCTATTGTTCCTTCCTCTATGAACGCTCGCACGCTCAGAGGGTTTATCTATTCAGAGAGCAAGCATCCAGAGAGGTTCCAGACAGTAATTCCCATGATTCTGAGACAAGAGCTGTCGTTCTCACGCTCAGCCCAGGGTTGTGTCTCAGTATTAAGAAACAAATCCAACACCCCTGTGATGCAACCTGGGTGACTGTTAGAATTGCTCCACAAAGATGTCTTCCCCCTATAAGAAGCTGAATATGTCTTGGATTTCTCTTCCTTAATAAATCACAGATGCTCCCATTGTCTTTGACTGATTAACAGATAGAAACATGTGTCTTAAATGCCTCTTGCTGTGCGTCGCTTGCCTTTAAGCATGGCAACAAGAAAGCACTTCCACACCAGAGGATAAGAATGGCAGCCTGCAGGGGATATCCTATGGGTCACTCAACAGCATGGCTCAGTGCCAAGAGAGATTGCCAACAGGCCAAAGATACTTGTTCTGTCTATCTAAGGTACCCATACAGCCCCCATCACAGTAGCATCTGAGCACCTCACAATCATGTAATGTATTTATCCTCACAACACCCCTGTGAAATAGGGAAGTGCTATTATCCCCATTTTACAGCTGTGAAACTGAGACAATGAGCAGCTTAGTGACATGCCCAAGGTCACACACGACATCTGTGGCAGAGCAGGAAACCTCCAGAGTCCCCCGCTTCTGCTCTAACCACTGGGTCAGCTAGTCTTTATTGTCACCCTCTTTATTCTACCTTTTTCCATGACATACAAGTCACTAGGCTCGGAGCCTTAAGATACTGATGGCAAAGTCTGCTGCTTTAAGCTTGTATTGGTCCGCAGATATGAGATGAAATCCTGGTCTCATTGGATTCAATGGCAAAACTCCTGTTGGCTTCAGCAGGGCTAGGATTTCACCCACAGATTTTAATTTAAGGCATTCAAGCCCATGAACACTAGTGTTCAGATTTTCAAAAGAGCTCAGCAATTATTTAGGCACCAAAATCAGAGGCCAGATTTTCAGGAGAGCTGAGCACACGATGTGCTGAGCCACTATGGGCAGAGTTTCAAAAGGGCCACAGTTTTTGCTGGTGAGTGACAATCAGGGCCCCCCTTTGTGGATGCTGATTACTTCAAAATCTGCCCTTAATTCCAAAGGAGATGCTCCACTGTTGTTTTAGAGCTGAGTGTATTTTTGAAACACACAAGAATATGAGACAGTATAAACCCTGGAAGTTACACTTGAAACATTTCTTTATCTTTGCCAGAGACTACTTGATTGATGAGCTAAGTTGTTATCTGAAATGCTTACCCCTCCTAGTCTGCTTCGCTGCCTGAAAAACCCAGACACAAAAATGAAGGGCTGACTTTAGGATTTCTGGGAGGGCTGGAAACTTAACTGCTTAAGAGAGAGAATTCTTGGAGCTGGACGAAGGAGACTCTTGTGCAACCTACAGCTTCTGCTGCTGCAAAAGAAGTGAGGACCATTATTGTCTATTGGTTTCTTGCATCTTCTTGTGAAGTGTCTGACAGTAGACAAGATACTAGACTAGATGGACCCAGTTGTGATCCAGTATAGCTGGTCCTATGTTCCTAAGCGGGAATCTATCCACTTAATAGCAACCTGGATATTGACCACTTCTAGTTAATAGCAACATTTTGCGAGAAACCAATCCCATCCCACTGACTTGAATGTTAATGGCGTTCGGATATTGGCATCCCACTTATTAACAACATTTATGGAAGAAAGCCCCTACTTGCAGGCAGGTTTGCGAAGCTGCGGCCAGGGAAGGAAGTGCTGAGATGGGCTGAGAGCCCACCCCAGGCAGGTTTGCAGGGCTGAAAACTGGGAAGGAAGTGGTGGGACTTGCCTTCCTTGGCTGCAGCCACAGGAACCTGCCTGTGGCTGGTGCTCAGCCCATCCCAGTGCTTCCTTCTGGGGCTGCAGACTCACAAACTTGCCTGCATGCAGGGTCCACACAGGAGGTAAGGGGTTACAGGCTAGGAGGAGAGGCTGTGGGCAGGGCAGTAGCAGGGAATCTGGGGATGAAGCTGGAGCTGGATGCTACATCTCCCTGTCCTCTCCCGGCTGTGCCCTGCCAGTGGGCTGCACCCAGAGAAGGAAGCAGTGGGATGTGCTGAGCGCCGACTCCTGGACAGCGCAGGGAGAGGTACCATGCAAACCCATAGGCCCCCCCAGTGCCCTCACTCCCTGTAGAAACCCAGGCATCTGGGTTGCAGCCCCTCTCCCCATTGCTGCCCTGTCTGCGGGCAGGTTTGCAGGGCTGCAGCCTGTGAAGGCACATCCCAGCGCTTCCTTCCCTGGCTGCAGCCTCACAAACCTGCCTTCTGCATAAACTCTGGCAAGTGAAGTGTAAAAGTATAATTGGGAAAGCCAAAAAAGAATTTGAAGAACAGCTAGCCAAAGACTCAAAAAGTAACAGCAATTTTTTTTTAAGTACATCAGAATCAGGAAGCCTGCTAAACAACCAGTGGGGCTATTGGATGATTGAGATGCTAAAGGACACTCAAGGAAGATAAGGCCATTTTGGAGAAACTAAATGAATTCTTTGCATCAATCTTCATGGCGGAAGATGTGAGGGAGATACCCAAACCTGAGCAATTCTTTTTAGGTGAGGAACTGTCCCAGATAGAGGTGTCATTGATAAACTAAACAGTAATAAGTCACCAGGACCAGATGGTATTCACCCAAGAGTTCTGAAGGAATTCAAATATGAAATTGCAGAACTCCTAACTGTGGTTTCAGAGTGGTAGCCGTGTTAGCCTGTATCAGCAAAAAGAACGAGGAGTACTTGTGGCACCTTAGAGACTAACACATTTATTTGGGCATAAACTTTCATGGGATAAAACCCACTTCATCAGATGCATGGAGTGGAAAATACAGTAGGAAGATATATATATTCAGAGAACATGACAAATGGGGGTTGCCATACCAACTCTAATGAGACAAATCAATTAAGGTGTGCTATTATCAGCAGGAGAAAAAAACGTTTGTAGTGATAATCAGGATGGCCCATTTCAAACAGTTGACAAGAAGGTGTGAGTAACAGTAGGGGAAAAATAGCATGGGGAAATAGTTTTTAGTTTGTGTAATTACCCATCCACTCCCAGTCTTTATTCAAGACTAATTTAATGGTGTCCAGCTTGCAAATTAATTCCAGTTCTGCAGTTTCTCATTGGAGTCTGTTTTTGAAGTTTTTTTGTTGAAGAATTGCAACTTTTAGGTCTGTAACTGAGTGTCCAGGGAGGTTGAAGTGTTCTCCGACTGGTTTTTGAATGTTATAATTCTTGACGTCTGATTTGTTTCCATTTATTCTTGCAACAAAGCCTGTTGCCAACTCTGTCCAAATATCTATTCAAGGGACACCATCATAGGACCTAATCACATCAGCCACACCATCAGGGGCTCGTTCACCTGCACATCTACCAATGTGATATATGCCATCATGTGCCAGCAATGCCCCTCTGCAATGTACATTGGCCAAACCGGACAGTCTCTACGCAAAAGAATAAATGGACACAAATCAGACGTCAAGAATTATAACATTCAAGAACCAGTGTGGTTGGGTTAACCAAGGGGTTATATGATAGAGGTCTAAAAATCATGACTGGTGTGGTGAAAGTAAATAAGGAAGTGTTATTTACTCCTCATAACACAAGAACTAGTGGTCACCAAATTAAATTAATAGGCAGCAGGTTTAAAACAAACAAAAGGAAGTATTTCTTCACACAATGCACAGTCAACCTGTGGAACTCTTTGCCAGGGGATGTTGAGAAGGCAAAGACAAATAGAACTAGGTAAGTTAATAGAGGATAGGTCCATCAATGGCTATTAGCCAGGATGGGCAAGGATGCAAAACCATTCTCTGAAGTGTTCCTAGCCTCTGTTTGCGAGAAGCTGGGAATGGGCAACCCTGGATTGATGATTACCTGTTCTGTTCATTTCCTTTGAAGCACCTGGCATTGGCCACTGTTGGAAGACAGGATACTGCACTAGCTGGGCCATTGGTCTGACCCAGTATGGCCGTTTGTTATGTTCTTATTGGCAACTGCTGGATAATGGCAAATTTTTGCTGGCAAGCGAGGGGTTGCTAACAAGCGGAATCTATGATATTTGTATGGCCAGGGTGAAGTGATGTTGTAACCCACTGGTGTGTGTTGTTACAGGTGCCCCTTTGTGCCTGATCCCCAGAAGATATGAGCCTATTTGAGGCCTCTTTAGCTCAAGCTGTAGCAGCTCATGCTTTTAGCTTTGGATCTCCCTGGTTCAGTCCCTAGTGTGTTGACCAAGTTGGTGGCTGTCATGCTGTGATTTAGCATAGCTCTATGATGGTGGTGGCCAGAAAGAGGGGGAAATAGTTGTCCTAGTGTAACCTTGCTGTAGAAGGCTACGGTCTATCTAAGGGGAATGTCACTCTATGGCAGGGGTTCTCAAACTGGGGGTCGGGACCCCTCAGGGGATCATGAGGTTATTACATGGGGGGTCGCGAGCTGTCAGCCTCCACCGCAAACCCCGCTTTGCCTCCAGCATTTATAATGGTGTTAAATATATTAAAAAATGTTTTTAATGTATAAGGGGGGTCGCACTCAGAAGCTTGCTATGTGAACGGGGTCACCAGTGCAAAAGTTTGAGAGCCACTGCTGTATGGAGTTATAGCATTGCAGGAGAGCGTACAAAGGATTTACAGAAACAGCGGTGAAGCTAGTAACTATTCCGCCAGTGCACCATTGACGTTGAGTGATAAGAAAAAAGTAATGTGGTAAAAAGACATTCTCAAAACAATAAAAGAATTCGATGCATGTGATTGCTCCTTGCCAGCTCTTAGCGGTTACAGCCATGTGTGTTAAGTCTCATCTGTCATGTCATTTTTTGTGTGTCTAATTGTACTTAACAATGTCAACCTCGCGAAAAGTTCTGCTCCATCACAAGGTCGGCTGTAGCCTTGAGAAGCACTTGAAAACGAAAGATAAAGCGCTACATGTAGTACGCACCAATAAGAGCAGCAGTGCAATGATACATCATTTCCATTGCTGTTCACACCAATGATTGATGGGCCTTTCTGTACGAGTTGAACTGTAATTCACCTTCGTCCCTATCGTGGTTCTTGGCCTGTTCTCTTCTCTAAGTCTTATATGATAAAATGCAGCACCATTTCCAGAACAGCTCAGTAACTGCTTCATACTAAGTGATGCCTTTGCAACAAGTTAAGAGTAAAAATATCCTTTCATGCATGCAACTCACCTCCCTCAGGGTACATCTACACTGCAATCAGAGCTGTGACTGTAGCGCATGTAGACATAGCCAACTTTGCTTTGATCTAGCTAGCTCAGAGAGCAACAGTCATGAAACGGTGGCAGTGGGGGCTGCACAACCTTGCTTGGAGCCCTCAGTATGTACTCTAGTGGCTAGCCCACGCTGCTGTGGCTTCATTGCTATTGGTAGCCGAGTTAGCTAGACCAAAGCTAGCTCAGGTCTGTCTACACATGTTGCGCTCAAACCTCTGATGACAGTGTAGACGTGCTCGAAGTCTGAGTGTGACAGTGTCTTCTGAGTTTACACACTGTATTGCGTAACCTCTGCAGTGCTGCCAACCTCAAGTTCAAATCTCATGACTCAGGCCCCCCAAATCATGAGGTTGGCTTAAAAATCATGATTTTAGAGAAGGATAGATTTGGAGTTGTTCGTTGTTTGGCTTCTGATTTTTGAGGCCTTTGGGGTTCATGTTTTCACTTTTTTCTCTGCAACCATGAGGGCTAGAAACTTACTTTTTGTTTTCAGATGAAAGCTGAGATTCCCATGTAATCACATCACTCTAGGGTTAAGGGAAATACCAAATGTTGCGAGACTTGTGATTAAAACTGCAGGATTTGACAACACTACCTCTTGTGAAGAGATGACTCTCTTGTCCTTAATATATATATATATAAGTGTGTATCATTGGCAGGAATATTTCTAGTAGGACCCAAGACTAGTTAAAAGTCAGGGGTTGGGGAAGGAGGGATAAATTCTCCTCTTCTGATTTCTATTGCATATGTTGCACTCCTTCCACATGTGAAACTGCCATTGACATCTGTAATATATCAAGGCCTGGAACTCACACAGAATATGCAAGAGAAACCCACAATGCAAAGAAGAAATCAGTGCCATGGATTGATTAAATTTGTCCATGATGCGGTAATATTATAACAATAGTAATATCTGACTTTACTCAGTACCTGCCAAACCAAATGAACCCAGAGCACTTTACGGCATTATACCTATAGGGGGCTGAAGGGTGGCAGCTAACTGATACACAGAACAATGGTGGGGAAGGGAAACTTTGACCAAGCACATTTGAGCAAGCCTCCATGCTAAAGGATCTTGAATTGCCATGGGTTCAGCTAAGAGATCTACTCATAGTAGAATGCATGGAATTCAGACTGCATCAACCTTTGTGGGATTTGAATCTGTGTTTCCAAGGAGTCTAGGTATTTACAGCCTGAAACTCAGACCACTAAGTAGTTAGTCTTCAGCTTAAGTGTTAATATTCATTCTATTAATAATAGTCAAGTCTGTTACTACTGAGACCAGCTGAATGACTACAGTTTGTAATGGAAGGCCACATAATTCCATAACTACCTGAGCAGAAGGTTGAATAATTTGTCACTAGGGCCCCAAGATGGAATTTTCTTGTGATACATTTTTTGTCGTTGTTAATTAACAAGTAGAGTGAGGCCTTGCATATGAAATGTGGATCTAGGTTTGGATCAGTATTTTAACATGCAAACTCCAGGGATTGAGGGTATTCAAGTTTGGGGTACCACTTTGGCCCATTGCAGATAAAGTGCCTCATTGCCACATCAGAAGATGAGTTTGGGTCCAGATTTCAAACACCCCCAGTTTTGGAGGTTTCTGGTTCAGGGACATCTCTTAGTCATACAGCAGCACCTTGCTGAATTGGGGCCACAGTCTCTGATTCAATCAGTATTTTTAGTTGTACGTTTTCTTGTTCACCTTTTGTATTCCAAATGAAGTCACATTCCGATGTCATACCATGTCAATGCCAGTGGGAGCAGAGTGAGGCGTTACGTCACTTGTAACATTAAACGTCCCTCTTTGCAAGGGAAGTTTTAGAAACTGAATATATGAGCCAAATTCTGCTCTCGCTTACGTGGGTGTAAATCTGGAGTAACTCTTCTGAAGTCCTGATTCTAGTCTCACACTGGTTTGATACTGTGGTAGCACCATGGAGCTCAATGGCATTCCCCTTGCTTTGAACAGGAAGAACAGACTTTTGCCCTACAGCTGTCTCCTGGAAGTGGATCTAAAACAGAGTTGAAACTTTTAAAGTATTTTATCATTGCACTTAGGGGTCAAAAAAAAAAAAAAAAGGCAGTATAAAGTACTCCTGAAATCTGCTAAGCATCTAGGTGACATGTGCGATGTAAGTATCAGATATTATTATGGTATTATTTCACCTTGGACAAAATTATCCTCTTTGAGCCATGGCTTGGATCTCTTATTTGCATTGTGAGTGTCATTGCATATTCCTGCTTTTTCCATAAGGAGAGTTTCCCTCTGAAGGCCAGTGCAGCTTGCAATTACACAGTTAATTTGTACTGATTTATTTTTGTCTTGGCTTTTGAGTCAGGTGCATATTCCTCATGATACAAGGGTATGTTTGTCTGTACAGACACATGCACACACACACAAGCTGCTGCTGCTTGAGCAAAAGGAGAACCTCTGTAAGTTAGCAGTATAGGACCTATAATATGTAGTTCTGATCCCCTCCATTAGAGGGCAAAGGGGCACATACACAGTCCCAGTTTGCTGCATGGCTATAGTATTTTCCATCCAAGGATGTAACATGCTTGGCAGACATTTATTAATTTAGCTTCACATATCCTCTATGAGGTAGGTCAGTATTATCAGCCCCTCTTCAAAGCTGGCATCCAGAAATGTTGTGCATCTTGCCCAAAGCCACCCTGTAGCAGAGCCAGGAACTGAACCCCGAGTTTTCTTTTCAGCCACTGGACCCACTCCCACCTCACCTGGACAAGCTGTTCCTAAAGTGTTTCCTTATTTTAGTCCCCATCAGGAGAGAGTGTTAGTCTGGGAGGGCCAGCTGGGCGATGTATCTGATCGGTTTACGGTATACAGCACACTGTAGTATAGGGTTGAGATTAGCCACTGGAGATTGCTACCTAGACACCTGGGATCACTTAGCATGGACTAAGCCGCAAGTAGAATATCTTTCACAATTAGAGTTTCATGAGTTTTTATTCCCAGAAGCAAGATGGGGATTTTTGTTGACTTGAACTCTGCTTCCCCCATGGTCATACATTTCTTGTGTTTTAGAGGCCAAAAAGTTACTCGAGGAGGTTCAAGTGACCAGTTGTGATTTAAGCATTGTGCTTTCTTCTTTCTTTCTTACACCGACTTCAATGGGACCCAGGCTTAGGGTGGACCCAGGAGATCTTAAAGGGACAATGTCAAGTTCTTTAGCCCAGAAACGCAACACACGGTGGTAAAGTCATCTATGTTCTCATAGGAAATTCAGCCTCATTCCAGTCTTCTGCGATGGTGCCTATTGTGTCAGTTTGGCCAACGCTAAATATTTTTTTCAGTGCTCTACCTATTGTACATCCAAGGCATAAATAAAAGTGCATGTATGTTTTGTGTAGGTTGCAGAGTTGGATAATGCACTAACCTTCTACCTCTGGGAACCTCCCTTCAAATCACAAAAGAAAATGGGCCAGATTCATCCCTTATGAAAGTCCATTGACCTCGGTGGGATTACACTGGGGAAGAATTAGGCCCAGTGAGTTTGGTTTCTGTCTCGTCCTTCCCAAATTCGTTAACATAATTTAAAAAAAAAATTGTGCGTGGACTGATGATTTGGCTGGAATGATGGATAGTCTGGGGCTCATTGTGGGGTGGGACTCCCTGAGGGGCTGTGGCAGTGCTCTGTACAGGCTCACGACAGGAGCGACGGGAGGGATTGTTAGTCTGAAGTGATGATCTGTGCAGTGCTGTCTAGGCACCAAGAGGGACGCTAAGAGGGGGGTTGCAGGTCAGTCCTAGCAGAGCAAATGACACTTTAAAAGCCTCCCCACTCCTCCAAGAAAAGCCTGGGCCGTGCAGGGCAAGGAGTGAGCAGGTGACAGGTTTTATTGGTCCACGTAAAGGGCCTTTCAGTGCCGGACCAATGCATGGAGGGTGGCATTTGCACAAGTTCTCAGGGTTGGCCTGATTCCGTTCCCACTGGAGTCACTGGTGAAACTTCCATTGACTTCACTGGGAGCAGAATCCAGCCATTGCTGGGTGCTTTTGAAACTCTCGCTACAGAGAGGCTACAGCTGCCTTTTTTTTTTTTTTTTTTAATGTCCGCCTACTGTGATTCTTTCAAAAAGAGTTTTCCAGCGTTTGTTCCAAGGGGCGAAGGGGCCTGCCTTGCAAAGACAGGTTTCAAGGGCTGAATAGGTTCAGCCTTGCAAGAAGAAAAAAAAAAAAAGGCAGCTGAGAGGTGACTTAATCATGCTTTACAACTTCTTGATGGGTTCACACGAGGATCTAGGACAAGGCTCATTCATACCACAAGGTAAAAGAGTCCCATGAGGTCAGGAATTAAAGCTAATGAAGGGGAGCTTTAGGCTGGATTGCAAGAAGGGATTTTTATTACAAAGGTGGATGATCAATAGGCGACTAAGCTGCCAAAGGAACTACTCGAGCAGGTAGCATAAAGCAATCATAAGCCCATAAGAGCAGCTACTCTGAGAGGCCTGGTGTCGAGATCTGCACAGAGAATGGTGGAGAGCCAAGCTTCTGAGTTCTATTCCTGGCGCTGACGTTCCCACCCTGTGTGGCTTTGGGCAAGTCATGTCACCTCTCTGCCTCAGTTTCTCCATCTGTAAAATAGAGCTAATAATACCAGCCTCACAGGGATGAGGAGGATGGATTTATTAGTGGCTGTGGACAATGAAGGTGCTGATTATAATTCTTCTTCTTCAAGTGGTTGTACCTACTGAGAAACAAGATAGAAGTGCTGTGTGGTAAGAGGTGGGAAAGGTTGTAGCTCTGGGTCTCTTTATCCTCAGATACTCCCGGCCGCTCTGTTTCCTTAAACTGCACTCAGCCCAACTGGAGAGATAGGGAAGTGTAGCAATGCCTGGCCCAGATCCGGCTCCTGTTGAAGTCAGTGCAAGTTCTGCCACTGACGGCAAGAGTCACTCTGGCCACCTGGGAAAAAGGTTCTTTCATTATCCCGTCTCACTTATTGCAAAGGGGTTTTGTGTTGCTTTATAGCAGGCGTGGCCAAACTGTGTCTCGTGAGCCGCATTCAGCTCTTTTACAATTAAAGTGGCTCGCGGCGCCCCCGAAGCATGCCCCCATTCTCCGCCTACCAGACTGGGCGGCGGTGGGTTGGGGGAGCTCATGGCTTCTGCCCTGCGGTGGGGTGGTGGGACTAGGGGCCTCTGCCCCGCAAAGAGGGGGCGGTGCAGGTTGCGTGTATCTTGTGGCTCTCGAACTTCTGAAGATTATTGTATGAGGCTCGAAGGGTCAGTTACTTCGGCCATTCCAGAAGTGCATTATGCAGAAGGTGATTATTTTGAGAATTTGGAATGAAATTCTTAGTCCTGGACTGAAGTGCTTTGTAAACTTTGCAGTGCAGTTACGATCAGAAAAGCCACGGTGTGAAAACAGCACCTTCTTATTCACTGGATCTAATTCTTGTGGGTATTTGGGTCTTACCTCATCCCTCTGCTCCTGTTATAACTGTGGAGTTAAGACTGGTCTGGAAAATCCTGCTGGGTTCTATTCTGCCTTACGCGTGTTCGGCAAAATTGATAGCTACATTCTGATTGCAGAATCTCTATTGACAATGACAGTTTCTGTCTATTCAGCATCTTTCATCCAAGGATCTCTAAGTACTTTACAAACACCATTGTAGAGAAACACAGATTATTACTAGATCCTGTCAGAAAATGAGTTTTTTTTCATTTTTTTTTTACTGAAAGTTTCTACTTTTTTGACAATTTAAGCCAAAAAGCGGATTTAGGTTTTTCAATGGAAAGTTGCAGTGTTCTGCAGAAAGCAGACACTTTTCTTTTTGCTTAGTTGAAAATTCAATTTTCCATTAAAAAAAAATATAGGCAGAAATTTTTTGACCAGCCCTAGATATTACACTAATTTTACCAATGGATAATCTGAGACATAATAATTCAGGAGATTGCCTAAGATCACATATCACATTAATGGTCAACAATAGGACCCAGTTATCCTAGCACCTCATCCAGTCGTTCTGACCTTCAGATCAATTTCTTATATGCAATTTGTAGATCTTCGTCTTGCTGACCCGAGGTTTTGTTTGCAGTGTTGGCAGGTACAGAGCCAATGTCGTTGTGTCATCTCACAGGAGCAGAGAATTTGGCTCATAATGTTTATTTAAGTGGGCAAATCCGATCTGAAGTAATTGAAAGGGAATAAATATGGGATGCCGTGATGTTATTTTAACAGTCATTTTAATGAACATGACTGCACTTTTAAATGGAATTGTCTGTGTTTTTTTAATTTAAAAAACAAAAGGGCTATTTTCAGGTTGGAGTTGTGTTGTTTGTTTGTTCTTCTTTTGCTTGAGTGACGTAGCTGAGTGCTTTTAAAAGAACATATTTTATGGAGGGCAAAGTGAATAAAATCTACAAAGTACCTAGGCAACAATGCAATAATTGATGGGTGCTTTAGAGTTGGTTTGTTTTTTCTAAAAGTATGGTTTTTAACAGATGTCACCAAAATGGTGGAGTCAAAATCACGGCTTGTGATGGTCTGTGGTAGAACATGTGGGACCTGAGTTTGATCTCTCTGTCAGTTGAGGGACTCCTGTTTTACAACAGTGTAAGTCATCCTTCTCTCAAGCTTTTCTTGTTATAGTAGTTAATTTTCAGGATAATTTCTTTATGCTCCAGTATAAAATCACATCCTGTGCTGGGCTGAGCCGATATAAAGCTATGTCCTGTGCTGCACTGATGCACTTTTCAGTTTGAAATAATCAAATTCAAGAGTAGAATAGCCACCGTTTCCACCTTTATGCTCATCTCTGGTGCTATGCAAATAAGTACAGTTCCACTCCTCCATCAATAGGTGGCGCTAGTTGTTTCTACATTCTGTACAATAGGGAGTCAAATCCCATTCCCCTCATTCTGGCTAAGTAAAGTTTAGCCATGTTTCCAAGGTGGCAAACTGTCCAGCTTCAAAATGGCTATGCCAAAATTCCCATCAATGAGGCTGGGATCATAGAATATCAGGGTTAAAAGGGACCTCAGGAGGTCATCTAGTCCAACCCCATGCTCAAAGCAGGGCCAATCCCCAGACAGATTTTTGCCCCAGATCCCTAAATGGCCCCTGTGACGGGTTGGATCACAGAAACCCCCTTGGGAGCTGCCACCTAATGTACCAAGACTACCCCTGTTCCTGTTTTCCCTGCCAGCTCAGGACTCCAGCAACCTGTCTTGCTGAGCCAGACACTCCCGTCTGCTCCAACACAGACCCAGGGCCTGGATTACTTGCCCCAAAGCTGCAGGTTTACCTGAAAACAGCTCACAGAAGTGTGCTTGTCTTTAGAACTCAGATGCCCAACTCCCAATGGGGTCTAAACCCAAATAAATCCGTTTTACCCTGTATAAAGCTTATACAGAGTAAACTCATAAATTGTTCGCCCTCTATAATACTGATAGAGAGATATGCATAGTTGTTTGCTCCCCCAGGTATTAATACATACTCTGAGCTAATTAATAAGTAAAAAGTGATTTTATTAAAACCAGAAAGTAGGATTTAAGTGATTCCAAGTAGTAACAGACAGAACAAAGTAAGTCACCAAGCAAAATAAAATGCGCAAATTTATGTCTAATCAAACTGAATACAGATAATCTCACCCTCAGAGATGCTTCAGTAAGTTTTTTCTCAGACTGGACACCTTCCCGGCCTGGGCACAATTCTTTCCCCTGGTACAGCTCTTGTTCCAGCTTAGGTGGTAGCTAGGGGATTCTTCATGATGGCTCTTCCCTCCCTCCCTTTGTTCTGTTCCACCCCTTTATATATCTTTTGCATAAGGCGGGAACCCTTTGTCCCTCTGGGTTTCCACCCCCCCCTGGAAAAGCACCAGGTTAAAGATGGATTCCAGTTCAGGTGACATGATCACATGTCACTGCAAGACTTCATTACCCACTTGCCAGCACACACATATACAGGAAGACTCACAGGTAAACACAGCCATCTGCAGACAATGGTCCTGGTTAATGGGAGTCATCAAGATTCCAAACCACCATTAATGGCCCACACTTTGCATAATTACAATAGGCCCTCAGAGTTATATTTCATATTTCTAGTTTTAGATACAAGAGAGATACATTTATACAAATAGGATGATCACACTCAGTAGATTATAAGCTTTGTAATGATACCTTACAAGAGACCTTTTGCATGAAGCATATTCCAGTTACATTATATTCACTTCTTATCATGTTTTTATAAAACCATATAGACTGCACAACATTACAGCCCTCTCAAGGATTGAACTCACAGCCCTGGGTTTAACAGGCTAATGCTCAAACCACTGAGCTATCATGTAGCTATACCTTCTCCAAACCCCGTAGCTTACTGGCTCCAGAGGTGCCAGGTGCACCAGGACCTGGGGACAACTGGGGTTGTAAATAAGGCAGGCAGGGTTAACCCGTTAGGGTTTAGTCACTTTAAATCTGCACATGTCGATTACTCCTAGGATGAGAGAGTCAGATTCACGCCAGTGTCTGCAAGCACCTGGCAGAGGAAAGTCCACCTGGGGTGAGGTTGTGCAAATGCAAAGCCTCTACAATCTCCCCTCCATCGTGGGCCCAGTGGTGATCAGCGTCAGCCAGCAGGAGGCTTTTCTGGAAACACCTTCCCTTGGCATAAGCCCCTACAGGTGGGCAGTCGTGCCCTCTTACCGGGGAGAATTCCACCCTACACCATGAGGTGCAGCAGTCTTTGCTGGTGTTGGAAGGTGTTGTTTGGACTAGGCATGTCACTCTGAACCTGCCACTGAACACTCAGCAAAACAAAGGAAGCGGTCAGATCTGTTCTGAGTGTGAAGGGCAGTATGGGAGGAAGGGTGGAAATGCGTGTGGGGGAAGTGGAAAAATGGACGTTTGCAGCTGGCATGACAGAGTTTTGCAATAAGTAGAGCTGGCTGGAAAAGGGAAACTTTTTTTGGTGTGTGCGCAAAAATATATGCTTTCCCCTTTGTGTTGCAAAAATATAAATTTTGAAATTGACTCAGATCTAGTGATGTGTTAATAATAATATTACACTCTTGCTGCTTATTATTCATATTATTTCATTGTTTATATTTCTGTTCTAGTAGCCACCATCGAGATCAAGACACCATTGTGGTAGGTGTTGTACAAACACGTAGTAAGAGACAGGCCTTGCTCCTAAAGCCATACAATCTAAATAGACAAGGGAAGGAAAGGATGTGGAGGAGGAAACAAAGGTGATGTGTCACACAGCTGGCTAGTCTTTTTGATCTGTGTTTGTACAGCACCTAGCACAATGAGGTCCTGGTCCATGACTAGGTAATGGTGCAGCTACGGCAGAGGTGGGCAAACTACGGCCTGCGGGACCGTCCTGCCCGGCCCCCGAGCTCCTGGCCCGGGAGGCTCGCCCCTGGCCCCTCCCTTGCGGTCCCCCCGCAGCCTCAGCTCGCTCCGCCGCTGGCGCAATGCTCTGGGCGGCGGGGCTGTGAGCTCCTGGGGCAGTGCAGCTGCAGAGCCCGGCCTGACCCAATGCTCTGTGCTGCGCGGTGGCGGCGGCGGTGTGGCCCGGCTCCAGCCGGGCAGTGCAGCTGTAGCACCGCCAGCCACCGGTGCTCCAGGCAGCGCGGTAAGGGGGCAGGGACCAGGGGGGGTTGGATAGAGGGCAGGGGAGTTCAGGGGGG
>QXTE01000073.1:2443773-2479570 GCA_003942145.1 Platysternon megacephalum
GGCAGCAGGGGGCAGTCAGGGGCAGGGGTTCCGGGGGCAGTCAGGGGACAGGGAGAAGGGGTGGTTGGATGGGGCAGGGGTCCCGGGGGGGCCGTCAGGAATGAGAGGAGGGTTTGGATGGGGCAGCAGGGGTCCGGGGGCGGTCAGGGGACAGGGAGCGGGGGTGTGTGGATGGGGCAGGGGTCCCAGGGGGGCCGTCAGGGAACAGGGGGGGTTGGATGGGGCAGGAGTCCCGGGGTGGGGGGCAGATAGGAGGTGGGGACTGGGCCACGACCCCCTCCCCTCACCGTCTCTCCATACAATTTACGAAACCCGATGCGGCCCTCAGGCCAAAAAGTTTGCCTACCCCTGAGCTATGGTAATACAAATAATCATAGCCCAGGAGTAGAACACAGGTCTCCTGACTCTCCAGCCCGTGCTCTAGCCACTAGACCATGCATCCTCCCCAACAGAGCATTATTTCTTTTTGGCAGTCAACCCATAGTAGGAAAAAACCCCTCTAACCTCAGTTAAAAAGCGAGGTACAAATATATAACAGTATTGCAGGGAATAAGACTTAGAAGCCAAGGCTGAAAGGCCCAGCTGAAATCCATCTCTCTCGCTTTGTCTTTAAATTGATACTCACACAGATTTGTCACAGGTCAGAATCATTTCAGATGAGATTTCTTGGCAGATGAATGGACTTTTTGAATCAATTCTGCCGTCCCCCATGTCAGTGGGGTGCCAATGATTGAATGCTAGAGCTAACTGCACTGCCCAGTTTTTCTCTCGGGATCATTAGGAGGTTATAGACTGTTCATTATATGGAAGTTGAATCTAGCTGCCTGTTAATGGAATCAAGCTACTTGACCTTAATGCTGTGATTGATATTTAATTTGAAGTTGCTATGGTCTCCGAACACTGGCAGCGGAAAGAGCCATGCGGAAACTGAGCTGCAAAGACACTGAAATTAAACTAAATTAACGTAATTGACAAGTCCTTGGGACCTAGAGGTTACATTCAGAGCTAAAGGCAGTGTATCTTTCTCCTTAAATCCATGCATATCCTTCATGAGGGACTGTAGGCACACTTGCATACCAGAACGATGAGTGGGATCGATCTAGTTGGTCAGTCTTTGAGTTTACTGCAAATTCAGGCCTGTAAATTCTATATAGCAAAGGCCCATCTCTCTCTATTTTGGGTACTTATATGGCTCCCATTACCACAGTATCCGAGCGCCTCATCTGTAACCTATTTATCCTTACGACACCCTGTGAGGTAGGGAAGTGCTATTCTCTCCACAAAGGAACTTAGGTGCCAAAAGAGGCAATTGGGCCTCTTTAAGTGCCTCTGTCCAACATCTAGGCCCCACTGATATTCTCAACACAATTGTTCCACCACCACCTAACCCTGTAGGTGCTGAAGTTTCCACCGGTGGGCATTAGAATCTATAGTCCATCTAGCCCAGTATCCTTTCTCCAAGAGTGGCTCATATCAAAGCTTCCAGGGGAATGAATTGAGCAGGGCAATTATAGAGTTATCCACCTCGTTTTTACCTCCTGGCTTTTGGTTTAGGGTCACCTTGAGCACAGAGTTGTGTCCCTGCCCATCTTGGCTAATAGCCATTGAGGGACCTATCCTCTATGAACTTAACCATTTTTTTTTAATCCAGTTATACTTTTGGCCATCACAATATCCCCTGGCAATGAGTTCCACAGGTTAGTTGCGTGGTGTATGAAAAGTGCTTCTTCTTGTTAGTGTTAAACCTGCTGCCTATTAATTTCATTGGGCAACCTCCAGTTTATGTTTTGTGGGAAAGGGTAAATAACACTTTTCTATTCACTTTTTCCATTCTATTCACGATTTAATAGACCTCTGTCATATCACCCATTCCTTGTCTCTTTTCTAAGATAAACAACCCTAATCTTTTTAGTCTCTCCCCATATGGAAGCTGCACCATACCCTAGATCATCTTTGTTGCCCTTCTCTGAACCTTTCCCAGTTCCTCTATATCCTTTTTGAGATGGGGGCAACCAGAGCGGGACACAGTACTCAAGGCATGAGCACACCATGGATTGATAGAGTGGCATTATGTTCTTTTCTGTCTTATTTTCTATCCTTTTTCTAATCGTTCCTAACAATCTGTTAGCTGTTTTGACTGCTGCTGCACATTGAGAGGAAGTGTTCAGAGAACTATCCATGATGGCTCCAAGATCTCTTTCTTGGGTGGTAACAGCTAATTTAGTATGTATAGTTGGGATTATTTTCTCCAATGTATGTTACTTGGCACATAACCTTGAATTTCATCTGCCATTTTGTTTGTTGTCCAGTCAACCAGTTTTGTGAAATCCCTTTGTATCTCTCCGCAGTCAGCTTTTGGACTTAATGATCTTGAGTGATTTCTATCATCTGCAGACTTTGTCACCTCACTGTTCTCCCCCTTTGCCAGACCATTAATGAATTTGTTGAATAGCACAGGTCTCAATACAGATCCTTGGGGGACCCTGCTGTTCACCTCTCTCCATTGTGACATCTGACTATTTATTCCTATCTTTGTGGATCAGTCTCTGACCGTTGAAAGAACCTTCCCTCTTATCACATGGCTACTGAGTTTCCTTAAGAGCCTTTGGTGAGGGACCTTGTCCAGGCTTTTTGAAAACCCAAGTACACTATATTGACTGGATCACTGTTATCCACATGCTAGCTGACACCTTCAAAGAATCCTGATAGATTTGTGAGACATGATTTCCTTTACAAAAGCCGTATTGACTCTTCCCCAACAAATCATATCGATCTATGTCTCTGATAATTCTCTTCTTTTCTATAGTTTTTACCAGTTGCCCAGTACTCAAGTTCGACTTACCAGTCTGTAATTGCCAGGATCTCCTCTGGAGCATTTTTAAAATCAGTGTTACATTAGCTACCTTCCAGTTAGCTGGTACAGAGGCTGATTTCAGTGCTAAGTGTTTTTAGGATTTAAGGATTTTACCCTAAATCCTGATGCTAGCCCATAGCTAACAAGCTGCTCAAAGCCTTAGTTCACACCTAACCAGACATGCCAAACCCACGAAAAAACCCACAGAAATTGGGCTTGTTTTTGGCTTAATTGGCTTGTGAGTTGCTTGTTGGCTAGTTTTTGGCTTGTAGCTTGTTGCTTCTTTTTATGATCGGCTCCCGGCAAGCAGGGGCAAGGGGAAAGCAGGGGCAAGGGGGGGAGAGAGTCAGGGGTGCACAGCGGGCCCACCACAGTCCCAGACTGCACGCCGGGGGGATCTAGTCACATAGAGTGTTGGGGTTCTTAGGGATTGGCTTGTGTTGGCCTTGTTTTGAAATGGGATTAGCTTGATTTTTGGCTTATTGTGAAAATTGGGGTGTTTATTTACCGCGTGAATGTTGGCAACTGTGCACCTAACCCCATGGCAGGCTTCTCAAACTAGGCATTCCCCATGGGGCCTGCTGTGGTAGACATACACCTAACCTATACAAATGACAGTGGGGTGTGAGGAGTATTCTGGTGTGCATGCATCTATCCATTTGGATCAGCATACACAATAACCCATTGGTTTGGGCCCTGCTCCTAGGATATAGCAGACCAAGGTTTGAATCCTCCTCCCCTCCTCTTGTCTGATTTGAAGCAGGGACTTGAACCCAGGACTTCTATGCCTCACAGGAGTGCCTTAACCACAAGGTTATAGTCAATGTCGTGCTTCTCCCACTGAACATTTAATTATTTATGCAAAGAGGACCAGCTTCCGCAAGCGTGATTGACAGACTCCTACCCCAGACTACCCAACAGCCTGATGGTTTAGGGCGCTCCTCTGGGAGACCTGGGATACGTACCGAACTCCAGGAGAAGTTTCACCCCTGAGTGGAGAGAGGTGCCTCCCTGCGCTCTGTCGGTCGGACACTGAGGGCCTAGATCTATGGGAGTTAGGCACTTCAGTACCTTTGTGGATCTGACTCTAAAGCTCCGCCCCTCGCCTGTGCATTTGACTCCTAGCTAGCTTGGGCAGCTCCCCACTGATCTTCCTGGCTTCTGAGAAGCCCTTTCTGAGCCTCTTCTACACTGAGAAGTTATATCAGCTTTGCTATATCAGTCAGTGGCATGGAAAAACCACACCCCTGACTGCTAGAACTCTGGGGTGGGGCAGAGGGTTGGAGTGCAGGGGTGTGAGGGCTCCGGCTGGGGGGGCAGACTCTGGGGTGGGGCCGGAGAAGAGGGGCTCAGGGCTGGGGCGGAGAGTTGGGGTGCAGGGGTGTGAGGGATTTGGCTGGGGGTGAAGACTATGGGGTGGGGCTTGGGATAAGGGGCTCAGGGCTGGGGCAGAGGATTGGGGTGAAGGTGGTGCCACAGCCCCGGCAGGTCTGGGCCGGGGCTGGGTTCGGGCCAGGGGAGGGGCACCAGGGCAGGTCCGGGCCGCAGCTGGGCCGTCTGGGTCCCGGCCGCAGCTGGGGCTGGGCAGTGCCGTGCTGTCCCGGCCGTAGCTGGGTCCGGGCCGGGCCGCCCGGGTTTGGGCTGCGCCTCCCCGGCCGTGGCTGGGGCCAGGCCTGGTTAGGGGCGCCCTGGCTGCGGCTGGTTCCGGGCCATGGGTAGGGCACCCTGTTTAGGGGCCGGGCTAGGTTGGGGCCAGCGGAGCACTCCTGCCGCAGCAGGTCGCTGGGCGGGTTGCCTGAGTGGCGCTAAATAGGCTGCTGCTTGGCCACGCAGCTTACAGGGAACTTAGGTGACAGATGCTCTCCCTCTTACACAGGTCGGTGAAGCTAGTTCCCAAATGTATGGAAAGTGTTGTCTTCACACACGTCACCAAGACTTGGTGTGGTAGCCAGCTCAATGCCAACAACCTAATGCTTGTTGTGAAACAGCAGGAGATTGAATAGAGTGAGATGAGTCTGGGGCAGAAAGGCCCTGTCCTGATTCTAACCACTAAATTGTTGTGCAGCCTAAGGCAACTCACTTCACCGCCCTGTGCCTCAGTTTCCCCAAAATGAGGATAACAGCGCAGTACTTGCTCACCTTTTGTAAAGCACTTTGCAATCCTTGGGTGCTATTTAAGGACACAGTGTACAGTCTAGGGAGAACTATACCTTGCCCCCGCTGGTAGGACTCCTGGTTCCATCCTCTGTGCAGGAATCAAAATCTCAGAAATATCAAATAAATTCACAAATGAAACAGAAAGGTCATAACAATACATGGCAGGAGGTCATGTATGGCAGCTACAAAACTCTGTTAAATATCAACCAAAGATTAGCCTATCTTCTATGAAAGGCCAAGAGCTATCAAGGATGCTGGGCTTTGAATTCCTACTGTCAGGTATTCAAACAGTCAGCTTCTAAAAACTGACCCAGACCACCTTCCAAAAGGAGAGGAACTTCAGGAACAGTCAACTCAAGGGAAAGGGTCACATGTTAGGAGATTCACCAATGAGGAATGTATATGTAAATTTGGAAGAGTCCGAGTTTTTAAGGCCAGAAGGGACCATTAGATTGTCTAGTCAGTGGGAGCAGAGTTAGGCCAATCCAGAACGCTGTTGAAAACCCCAGCCTGAGAGATTAAAGTGATTCATCAAAGGCCATACAATGAGCAAATAGCAGAGCAAGGAATAGTACCCATGAGTCTTGACTCCCATTTCTTAGCTCTAACCGCTACAAAACACAGCCTGTTAAGTAACTCTCAGTGTTAACAGCAACAGTAAATTACAGATATTGTTTTGGCAAATAGCTATGAACAGAAACATACACCTCCATTTGCACTGACCTTTCCCTAATTGCTTGCCTGACTTCTTAAGCTTCAATCTCTAGGACCTGTCTCTTCTTTTGAGTGACTGTGCCACTGGTTTTGGGCAAAAGTTCACATAGCACAAGATGAAAAGGGGAGCAATGATATGTAGCAGTCTGAAAAAGTTTAGGCTCAAGCTTTGATTTATTTTACAGCTCTTATAATCTAGTGAAGAATAATGGCTGGATTATAAATATTTCTCTTTAAATCTAAAATTCCATCGCTGATAATATTAAAATCATCCAACATTTTGCCAAAAATGTCCCAGCATTTCTGTTTATGCAGTAGCAACCTCCATTATTCCTAGAGCTGTACCAACCCACCTGATGATGCTAGTATACATGTGAGTTTAAGCAATAAGTAAATAATAATAACAAAACTAACTGGTAATTGCAGCCCCCTTTAAATTTGGGGGTGCTTGGGAAAATCAATGCATGCAGGGAATGGATCACTTGATGATTACCTGTTCTGTTCATTCCCTCTGGAGCACCTGGCATTGGCCACTGTTGGAAGACAGGATACTGGGCTAGATGGACCTTTGGTCTGACCCAGTGTAGCCGCTCTTATGTTCTTGTGTTATTAAAATAGAAATGAACAAAATCAATATAGTACAATGGTTTTCAACCATTTTTCATTTGAAGACCCCTAAAACATTTTGAATGCAGGAGTGGGCCCCTTTGAAAATCTTAGACATAGTCTATGGACTCCTTTGGAAATCTTAGACATAGTCAGCAGACCCCTAGGGGGTCTGCGGATCACAGGTTGAAAACCACTGTTATAGGATAACAACATCCAATGCAAAAGTAATTGGCACAGGGCAAAAGTANTCAGTGTTGCTTTAAGGAGACATTTCAAATGCTGCCACAGTCCCTGGTGGAGGTGAATGGGGATAGTCAGAAGGCTTTGAAAATTAGCAGTGATTTTGGTACAAGTTTAAAGTAAAGCCATCAATATGTACACATCACCTATGATTGTTGATTATTTGCATAACAGTAGCACCGAGCAGCGTTAAGTGCTGTACAAACACAGAGTGAGAGGCGGTCTTTTCCCAGAGGGGTTTACAGTATAAGTAGACAAGAGAAAGAAATAGTGGGAGGGGAAACAGTGGTAAAGCGGGACTGAAGGTCATACAGCAGCTTAGTGACAGTGCTGTACTAGAACTTAAGGCCTTTGGGGTCCCCTAGGTGCATTATCTACTCTGCCTCACTATGCTTGCATTTTGCTCCCCATAAGGCAATCATGGGAGATGTGCATGGAGACACTTGAGAGAAGGTGCTGAAGGAATCCTGCAGGAAAAACTTGCTTTGGTAGTGAAGGTAGGTGATCAGAAAGTAAAGGTGACCTGATGTTTAGCTTAGGACCCAGAATTCCCAGGTTCTAGTCCTAGCTCTCCTGGTGACTTTGGACAGGTTACTTAACTGATGTTTACCCATCTGTAAAATGGGCATAAAAATTACTTGATTGTAAAGTACGCTAAGGAAGGCTCTTGGGAGTTGGTGTCAGCACTGGGGTTAGAACTCAGGCATTTTCAGCTGCCAGCTGTAGCCTGATTTAGGATGTGTTAATAATATTGTAATAATTTACCAGTTTATTTTTATTTTATTTTATTAGTTAATAATATTAATAAAATTATTAATATTAATTACTATGGGTCTTAGGCTCGCCAATCTGTTTGATCAGAAGATAAAAGTTCTTGTCCCAAATCAGGCTCCGCAGAATTTACAAAGGACCCTCGGGGGTATGACAGGAAGCTCACACTAAGACAGATGTAGCCTTAAAGACTTTTTATTAAAATCAATAATAGTAAGTAAATGGTAAAATACTCAGAGTTACAAAGTTACAATTGCAACAAAGCTTTGGTTAATATACTCACACCCTTCCTTGATAACCTGGTGGTAAGAGACACAGGACCAGCCTTGCAGTTCAGGTTTCTCAATTCTTGAGTGAGTGATGCAGTGCTTAGAAAAAGCTAATGCTACTTAGGGTTTACTTGACTAACTTAAACTTAAAATCAAAACCTAATAAACTAAGAATAAAAATTTAGGGAACCCAAGCTTAGCCTAGTTCCCTTGAAACTTAAAGTTTAAGAAGAACAAGTATAGCCTACTAATAGTAGTAGTCATCGTAGATAGATAGAATAGATAGAGAGAGAGTGGAAATAGAATGTAAGTGAGAATGAAAGAGCAGAGTACTCTAGTGAGGTGGGTTACCTCTTTCATAGGGCACAAGTGTCAGAAATCCTTTCTCCTATGCCCAAATTTCATTCCTCACCCACAAAATGTTAGGGTAACGCTTACCCCATAGGCTAGTATGTTTGTGCGTATTGATGACATGTACATACGCACATAAGTTTCCTTGTGGTGTACCTATTAAGTCTGGGGGTACAAATTGAAAACCCCTCTATGCCATTCTTCCATTGTATATTGGTCTAGATTAAAGGTCCTAGACATAGGCGTGGGTACTTATCTATTTAGGTAACAAGATGAAGGTCAACTTTACTTTCTGGGTAAAAGGTCTTAATATAGATATGCTAACTTTTTCTTAGCTTAACATACAGGATATGGCCTGTAGGTCTCTTGCATTACAGCCAAACTTACTTTAATATAAATCTATAAACCTATTACAATAAACCAAATACTTAAACTATAAGAAAAGAGATATATCTATATGCAAGCAAGCAGGTTAATCTTATAGGCTACGCAGCATCCCACTAGACCCTCTCTCTCCCTTCTGTCATCAGGGCTTTTGAGCCCTGAAATTAAAAGAAATTAAATGGATACTCTCAGGATTGACAAGTCCAAACTGCAGCCTGCCCTACAAACAGCACAATTTAAAACTATCCTCCGCTCCTGAGTCTCCTGACCCTTCAAAGTGAAGGCTGCAGTGCACATAAAATCCTTCCCAAAGCCGTATGGTCCCAAAGCCCCAGGGGAAAGCAGTGCCATGCTGCCTTGCACAAATGCATGCAAGCTGGTAACAGTTGTTCTGGGTCATAAATCACACAGTGGCAAGGTGGCAATCAGAGAGGGCAAGCAGCCTCCTAGGTTATAGCCTCAGATACTCCTGCTGGCAACTGAATAGACGGCAAGCGCAAAGTGCGTATGAACATACTTGCTTCTTTATCTGACAAGTCCCCGGCAAGGGATCATGGGTAAAGCAATTTCTGTAAGGGCTGGGGTTGGGGAAATGAGTTCCACCAGTTTGTCTGGAAAGAATCTGGCCTATTGAAATCCTGGGATGGTGGGTGGAGCTCCCCAGAACAAAAGGCCCACCTCCTGAAGTGAGGGAAGGGCCACAGGATTGACAGACATGGGGTAGGTTGGGCCCTTATCAATTGCAGGACTTTATCCTTCTCTTTGCCAGCTGGGCTTGATGTTTCAGTTGGCAGGGGCTCCAGGTAGGTGTCACAGGCTGTAGTGACAAGCTAAGAACCCACTTGGATGTCTACTGAGTGAGTCATTTGGAGTGTGTGTTCCAATCTGTCGGGCTTCCTTTTTATGATGCTGCCTTGTGTTGTTCGCCAGCTCTTTATCCTCACACCCCTGCAAGGAGGGAATAGTAACCCCAGGCTGCACCTCAGGCCCAGAGCCCTCTCTTTCTTGTACACCAGAACTCAAGGGCTGCCCCAGAAACAGTGCGAGGACGGGGTCCAAAACTTGCCCCCAGCCCAAACGTGCTGCACTTGCTCGTGCTGCACTTTCCCAAGTCAGTTGCTCTGGCTCCCGTGGGACTGCTTGTGTGAGTGAGGTGAGCGGGATCGGGCCCTTGGAGTGAGTCACCGCGACCTCCCTTCCTACTCTCCTGAGCAGAGAGCTCGGCTTTAGAGCAATCTTCAGAAGTGGCGCCTTGTGCTTTCCATTCAAATCCCTGCCTGCTCCCCTGTGAGTGGCAGGGCAGAGGCATTTGGTGCCGTTTCCTCAGGTCCGGCAGCCATGACAGAATTTCCTCTAAGCAGGGTAAGATCTGTTACACACAGCTGGAGGGGCTGTGTGAATACAAATGAGCAAAAGATGGGGCTGAACCTAAACCAGACCTCTCCAAACGTTGAAGAAATTCATGTTATTATTTGTGTTATATCCAGAAAGGAATTTCATGGCTGGCCCTTAATTCCATAGCAGGCCAAACCAAAACCCTGGCTTTGCCCCCCCGAACTTTGTCAGCGTTTAGATTTCTATCAAAACTTTGCATCGCTGCCCCATCTCTACATATGAATGAGCATGATATTGAGCAGTCAGTGCATCCCTGTATTATCCCAATTTTATGGTTGGGGAAACTGAGGCACAGAGAGGCAAAGTGACTTTGCCATTGTCACACAGTGAGTCCGACTCAGGATTAGTTCCAGGCTCACAAACCAAACTGTCTCTCTAGTTATTATTGTTTATTGAGTGCACAAGCTGTGCAGCTGTTTCTGTACAAATCTATCGATGGACTCTTGCTGTTTCAATTAGAGCATGGTCCAGCAAACACAGCGATAGAACATCCTGAGCAGGTACAAGCGTGAGACAGCGTAGGATCCTAGCAGAAGTCCTTCTTCAGAAAAGGGGTCTGTGGAAGAATTCTCCAAGGAAGGATTTTAAGTAGGAGAAAGGAGGTCATTTTGTGTACAAAGATCTTTTAATTACTGCTTTTACTAGAGATGGGAGGAAGTAATAGCATTTGGATCCAGCTGTAGATTTCAAATCCTCGTGGCTTGGTGGTGTTTGGAGTCAGAGATTTGTTTTGGACCATCACAGACTAGCCACAAAATTCAGAGCTGGATCAAAGGTCAGATTCTGAACCCCCCAAGTTTGGTGTTTTTCATTTCAAGACTTTGGTTTTGTGCCCGTCTCCAGCTTGTATAGAGGGTTGAGTTGGCATGTCTACAGCACTTTCCATCCAAGTACTATTCCCACTAATAATAGTAGCAATTAATGTATGCATGGTTTTAGGGGTGTCATTAGAGGCCAATTAAGGGTGTCGTTAGATGCCAGAGCTTCAGCAATGCCAACTGGCCTTTTGGCCATTGCAAAGCAAAGCAAACGTCAGAAAACCATTTATTGAATTCCCACCCTAAAACAACTGGTAGCAGCTTACTGCTGCCTGTCAAATTCTGAGACACTCACAGGCACAAGTCAGCACAGTTTATGGTCCCAAGGGTCTGGCAGGGAAAGGACTGAGAGCTAATACTTCCCCTTTGTGTGTGTGCTGCTTTGCTTTACGGTAGCATTCTGCAAAGGCAGGTTCGTTAAAAAGATATTGTTCGTGTCCGAAACGTTTTAAAGTGTAGGATGAAATCCCTTCCCTTAGTTTATTTTTCTATTGCCTGCTTGGAGAAAGTAGTCAAGACGCAGTAAACTATACCCCACTCTTGAAAAAGCACTAATACCTTTGTGTTCTGTATACCCCAGGATACATTCCTGTGACGTCCACTGTCTTTTCTAAGCACATTATTTAAAACAGAACAAAAAGAACGTTCTTGTCACTTAGTTCCTTTGGAGGTTTAGCCCAGCTAATAATAATGAACTGAAAGAGGGGAAAAAAGACACCGTTGGCTTGGCTAGAATAGAAAGATAAATGGAATGGCCAAAAGGAAGAGCATTGTGGTTGATAAACTGAGCAGACATGAAGTTCAGGGTATGCGCAGTATCATATATGGATGGGTCAAAGCATGCTGGTTCCAGCCAACCCCCATGCAGTTTTTGTAGCACTTTATATGTAAATTGGAGAGCTATGTATGAACTTTGGGAAAGCATTTATGAGCCCTGGGGCTTTGCCTTAAGTTCAGCAACAGCTTTGTTCAATGTTTTTATTCATTGGTTTGTTAAGTACAGAATGATGTCATGCTGTAAACAGGAAACAGCTAGAATGAGTGTATGGGAGAGGGTGGCCCAGACAGACAGACTGAATGGTTGATGGTCAAATCTTCAAAAACAGCTTACGGCTTGGAGCATCCACATTTGTGCACATGTGTTTTGGGGGGTATTCATTCTGGGGCATACAGAACGTGGGTTGACGTACACAGTTGACACTTGATTGAGCAAATCTTGTCCAACTGTGCATAAATCCGAGTCTAAGGATGTGCAAAAAGGGGCTTGCCCAAAAAATTATGCATGCAAGTTTGGGTGCTGAAACTGAGGTTGTCCAGAGAACACTTCGCTGCAAACATTGATTGAAAAGACTGAAGAATGCAATGTGAGTGCATGGCACTGATAAAGAGGAGGAGGGGAAGAAAGTCAGGCCATTCATTTAAAACATCTGCTGTTTAGGGGGTTGGGTAGCTCAGGGATTTAGTAATATGATCTGGAATTTCTGAATCTCTCTGTGGCTGTTTCAGATCAGGAGTGGTTGAAAGCTGTTACCTTCTGGTGGTAAAATGAATTGAGGTTCTCAGTCCAATAGTGAACAGGTGTCCAAATCAAAATCTGTAGCCTGACTGGAAGTCATCTCATCAGACACAACCAGGACTGAATCGCGTGGTGACTGAACTACCTTTTGGCCTTGGGGGTAGTTGTTAATTTTGGAACTTGGACTCTCAGGGTGAAATGTTGGCTCTTTTGAAGTTGACGTCAACAGGGCCAAGATTTCATCCTCAGATTAATATAAGAACACAAGCTGCTGATCAGCAACGAATGCTGCTGTGCTGATTTTTCAAAGAGACGGGTTTAGGCTATGTGTACGTTAGAGCTGGGGATGTAATTTCCAGCTCAGGAAGATGTATGCACGTGTTAGCTGTGATCGAGCTTGCATGCTAAAAATAGAAGTGTTGGTGCAGCGGCACGAGTGGCGGGAAGGGGAGTGACACACAGAATACCAGTAAATAATAAAAGTCCCTCCCGAATAAGATGGGGGTGTATTAACTGGACTGAGTGAATAAGGTTGCATTGCTGCTGTATCTATTCTGTGGGTAAACAGATTTCAATCTGTTGGATGGTACTTTTCCTGAATATTTAGTCCACTTTTTAAAACACCCTTCTCTGAACAGCACACTTGGGAAAATTTGTTATATCCACAAACTGAAAACTTGGTTAAGAAAGCGTTAATCTTCCTAGTGAGTTTCAAGGGAGTACAATTCCCAGGACCAGATCCTCAGCTAGCATAGATCAACACAGCTCCCCTGAAGTCTAGGCAGCTATGCCAGTGTACATCAGCTGAGCTGCTGGCTGATAATGCTAGGAAATCTGGAAATGAACAGTTAAAAGATTGGCTCCATTCTGTTAAAAGCTGATGTAAAGTACACTGCAAATAGCCCTCTCTGTGAAGCCCAACTTTTATTGGCCCTACAACACCTATGAATAATGCTGCATGTTCTTGAGCACCATCTACTGGCAAACTACTATTCACTGACTTTCAACATACCTAGATCTGGTTTGAAACTGGAAATTATGTTTTGTGGGAAATTCTGACATTTTGGGGGGGGAAATTGTTCCGAATTAGAATGAAAAAACAACATTCCAGAATCTCCCACAGAACAAAAATTCCAAAAGATTTCAATTGAGAACCACTGAAATGTTTTGATTGATTTTGTGTCAGCCTTAATATTAAATATATAGTATTACTATAATATTAACATGAATATTTTACTATACAAATAAACAAAATTAATCTAAACATTTTATCATTGTTCAAATCAAAATGTTACTGAAATTTCCATGGAAAAAGTAGAGAAATAAACATGTTCTATGGGAATTTTGACAAAACTGTATTTTTTGATGGAAAATGGTCTCATCATAATTTTTTCAACCATACATACAGACGTCTCCTTTGTAGAACACTCTTGTAACAAGGTCTCCAGTGCCATATAATCCTTCATCACTGTCTCTCATTGTTCTCAATTTACACTGCTCAAAATTAACTTCACCCCTTGTCTTGATCTTCCATGGAAACATGCTGTGAGACTTGACTGTCAGTTTTATACATTGTCTATTAAATAAGTAATAAAGGTTCTGAAAGGAATTGAATCCCCCCCAGGACATTATGTTAGAATTCTATGGAGTACTGTGCTGGCCAGGTAGAATATTATTTTGCATGTCAGTTAAACGATTGATTGGGTTGGCATTAGGAACCATGTTGATTATAGAGTGCCAGTGTGTTATGAGACCTCCACATTCACTTAAAATTTTGTATTTTAACTTGACTAATTATGTTGTATAGCAATGAGTGTGTAGCCCCATAGTATGTAATGATGTAGCACGTATTAGTGTTTATAGTACTGGGAACAGATCCTCTGCATAGGAAATGGGATTCTAGAGTCTTGGAGTCATTTGTTGTTGTGAATTTTGCATTAATTTTTGCACATTTTAGGACACAGAATGATTTTGTATTGAGACCTGCCTGGACACAAGCGTGTGACTGTGTAGTTCTCAGTCAGGGAATCAACTGGATCCCTAACTGTTCTTTTCCAGGCTTTACTGCTAATCCACGTCCCTCGTAAACTGAGCGCACTTGATACAGAAGGTATTGAGGGTGATAAACCGGGAACTCTCCCCCCCCTCCCCCCATGCATCTACAATTACTTTTCAGAGTAGAACCATACATCAGTAACCATTGGACGGCCAGCAGACCCGACCCCTCATTCACACTTCCCATAGCTCATGTAGGACTATGGCGTCACTGGTAAAGCAGGAGACTGGGACTGACTTGCCTGTGACTTTCAGTGATTCAGTTTAGCTCTGTGGAGCAGAGTTTGCCTATCTGATACACGGACATCATACCTACTTCCCAGGGTAACCTGAAGTTTAATGACTGTTTGCATAGCACAATGAGATAATAATTGTGAGGCCAGAAGGATTAGATCAGCTAGTCTGAGCTCCTGCATCACATAGGTCGAAGAATTTCACCCAGGTACCTGTGCATTGAGCCCAATTACTTGTGTTTGACTAAAGCATATCTTCCAGATAGGCCTGCGGTCTTGCTTTGAAGATATCATGGGGAATACACCACTCTCTTGGTAGCTTTTTTCCAGTGGTTAATTGCCATCAGGATTAAAAAAATGGGCCTTTATTTCTAATTGACTGTGTCTGGCTTTAGTATCCCGCCACTGGTTCTTGTTATGCCTTTCTCCTTAGAGGCCAGTTGCCATGTAAATGCAAAGTGATGTTGTTTCTTTTTATGGCTTAACAGAAGCAGAAACCTACACTGCAGTCCTTTACCAAGCAGACTGAGGCAAAACCCCTGGTTATGGCTCTGCAATAAGTTTGCTTATTCACAATATCTTGCCATATGTGTGGTGCATCAGACTGTTTTCATGGATACTGGATGGCTTTTTGGTTTTGGCACGGTTCTCAGAATTTCCTAAACAAAATGGCAGTGCTGTTGTAAAAGGCACTGAAATCAAGACAGTGATTTCCCCCCCCATATATCTCCCTGCACCCCACACCTCCATGTGTAGTGACTGTTGCAGAATCTCTCCTCTGTATTGAGTTTCCTGTCTTGTAAACTGAAGTAAATGAGCATATTAAAGTCACAGCATCTGTGGTTATGTCTGTCATGGGTATTTTTATGCAATATAATCTCCCATTTCAGATCACTGAATAAATTTGGGCTTTTTTATAAGGATACATTTACAAATAGTTTGTAAAAGATTAATACATGATTCATGGATGTTATAAAATAGTATTAATCAATTGTTAGAGTTCAACAGATTGCTTGTAATATACCTGCTGATGTATTAATCCCCATACATAACACACACTACTCATATCGGTAATGTGCTGCTAACATCTAGTAATCATTAATATCAATGTATGATGTAATCAAGATTCATGTATAACTATTTGTAAATAGAACCTTACTATAAAATGTGAGCATTTCTAGGATAACAAACCCGAACTGGAGTGAAATCACAATCTCGCATGGCTGCTGATTTATTAGTGTTACTGGGCAATAGTTCTATTTAAAGACTTCCTAGCTGCATGGCATCTCTGAAATCAGCCTTGCAGAGGCTGGTGCTTTAAGAAACAGCCTTCAGAATACAGCCCTAATGGCTGTAGCTGTGTGTGTCAGTCTTATCTGGGCGCCTTTTGATTGATTGATTTATTTTTGGAGTGGGGGGAGATTTTGAGCTGGAGTTTAAACAATAGCAAGTGGCCAACATCAAGATATGTGGCAGACTTCTTTGGAGCTGCCAGCTCCCACCGAGTCTGCCTCTTGTGAGAGGCAAATGAAGATCTTTTGCAGTTCCAAAATCTGTCTGTGACTGTGTCCTGTGAGTCAGGGCTCACCAGAAGCTGCCATTTCCCTCTCCTCTGTGATCTGACAGAGATGTATAAATAGGACTTCAACTCCCTCCGCCCTCCCTCACTACATTCATGCACACACATGCTCAGCGCTCTCCCTCTCACCCACAAGCTGTTAATGCCTCTTTACGCTGGCCAGGGTTCCTTACCCAAGGGGAAAAATTCACATGCATCATGGGCAGCTTTAACAATATAAAACAGATTTTGGTTTTCCTTTCAAATGTGGCACAGTTGCAGTACCCCTGGGGCTGCATCTGTTAGAACCTCTTTGGGCTGCCTATTTTCAGTAAAAACGAAAGGGCCTGATCCTGAAACTCTTACTCACGTGAGTAGCCCTCCTCAGAGTAGCCCCGTTGCATTCAATAGAATTACTCATATGGGCAAACCTGATTTTTGGACTTCTTTTCTTTCTGTAACGCTTGAAACGTGTATGTCTGTGTTGAGAATATTAGTTATAGATTTTTGCATCACAAGCACTGATGAGGGTTTTTTTTTTTAATATGCACATTATAGATCCCAGGATTTTACGAACAGTTTGGATGGAATATTGCTGCACATGATAATAAAATTGTGCATGCTGTTCTTTACGTGTAAATGTTGGTTCTGCCAATATAGGATCAGACTAGGAGCCCTTTACGTTGGTGAGTAGCTATTCCACGAGCAGTCTAGGGTGGCCAGGTGCCTTATTTTTGACCGGAAAGTCCGGTCGAAAAGGGGATTTCACAGTGTCTGGTCAGATCTACTGCCTGGGCACCCAATGTCCAGTTACTGCGGGTGTGGGAGGTAGGGAGGTGCTGGGTCATCACGTGGCCAGCCCCTACTCAGCCGGGGCCACCTCCTACTTGTGTCGGGTGGCTGCAGCTCCCTGCCCTGGCTCTGTAGGAGAGTCCCTCCTGACCCGTGTGTGTGTGTGTGGGGGGGTGGGGGGTGGGAGGAGAAAAGCAGCGAACAACAGGGGGAGGGAGGAAGAGAAGTGGACGGGGGTGGGGCCTCCGGGGAAAAGGCGGGGCAGGGCCTCAGGGGGAAAGGGTGGGGTGGGGGAGGTTCCGGCACTCCTGTTGGTAATATTTAAAAACTGGACACTCCAAGTTGGCAACCCTAGCTCAGCAGTCCTGTTGGAGTCAGAGGCTCCGTCTATCTCCTGGTTATTGCAGCATAATTAGCGATCGTAGGTGGAAACAGATGAGCTCAAAAATGATAATGTGTAAAACATCGAGAATGTAGCTCAAATGATCCCCTGAAAAATGACGAATTTCAATGTGTTTTAATGGATAGTTAATCTTCATTGAAAGAGCAGTTTTTAAGTTTTTTTTTTAAATGGCAACTCTTGTGATAATCAGCAATGCTTAGAGAAAGGCAGAGTGAAGTGGGTACTGTTCTGGGACAGCTCTGTCACTGGCCTATTGCATGACCTGGGCAAGGCATTTCACCTTTGTGTGCCTCAGTTTCCCCATCTGTAAAATGGGGGTAATGATGCTCCTTTGTAGGGTGCTTTCAGATCTACTGATGAAAATCACTGTATACAAGCTAGGTATTATAACAGCCCATGGGTGGGGAAATGAATGGGCCAAAATAATCTGCCCTAGATGTCAACACACGGGCCCACACTACAGAATTTAGCAAGGTCCAAAACATATCTACATCTATGGTGCAACATGCAAACCTTCATCCTACAATGCTTTGATTGTATAACTATGGACTCAGGATTTTTCTGGGAAAATTCCTCCCCCGCTGTATTTCAAGTAACTTGCAGAGATGGTCAAAATATCTACATTTTGACAAAATTTCAACTTTTGATGAGAATCAGGAAGGAAAGTTGTTTCCTCCCCTCCTTGTCCCCCCAAACGTCATGAATTTTCCCCAGTGTTTTTCAGTCAGCTCTAAAGCTTTCCAGGTTGAAAAGGTGGAAATTCTCATTCTCATAAGTCTCCAGAGAGCTGGGAATTCTCAACCGCTACAATTAACTCGGGCCTTTGTGTTGCATCTTATCTTTCTGAAGACAAATTTGTGGGACTTGAGCAATTTTTTTCCTTCCTGTGTGAAAAGAGGGTGTTTCATTATACAGATTCCCCATGGAATATGGATGAGTACATGGACTTGAGCCTGCAAACCCTTACACACCTGAGTAATCCTGTTGAGTTCAGTGAGTGAAGGGTCGTAGAATTGAAACCTGTAATAGCTCTATTAATCAAAGTATCTCAAAGTGCTTCATAAACATCCATTAATCAATCCTCACAACCTCCTCCTTAGTTAAGTATTTCTTCATTTTACAGGTGGAGAAACGGAGGCACAGAGCGGCTAAGTTACTTGCCTATGGGACAGACAGTGAATCAGTGTCAGGGCCGGGGATAAAGTCCAGAATTCCTTACTCCCAAGCCTCTATTTTAACTATCAGAAACTGCCTTCCCTGGCTGTGTTGCTATGACACTTTCTTTGTACCAAAATGCATGGCAGGGAAAGTAGTAGAGTAAAATCAGACACTTCCCAATTAGGGCGTCCTTTTATTCTGCAGCAAAACTAATCCTTAGCCCTGTCGTTCCATGGCAACTGCAGGTGCTTAGCTTCTGGACTAGCTGCTCTCGGAAAATGCAGCAGCACCAGCCTGGGTAGCTGCAGAGCAGCATTAGAGAGAAGCTCTGTGTCAGATCATCAGTGTAGTCAGCAATGCCATAATTGGAGTGCAAACGGTTGTGTCGGTGAAGTGGAGGTGAGCCAAACGAAGTGCGATAATTAGTTAGCAGTACTCAGATTTTGCACCAATGTAAATTAATGAAGTGCTAGGGTTTCCCCCCCTTCAAATTCTTTAAGTTGATCATGACTTGGAGAGCGTTGCTAGGACAAGATCGGATTCATTTGTTGGTGGCGTTTCTGTTGCTATCTTATTGCTCTGCGCCTTCCATCCAGGGAGCTCAAAGCAGCATTCTAGGATTTGTGACTACATCGCCCCCTCCCTAGGCAGGGAAGTATCATTATCCCCATTTCACAGGCGGAGAAACAGAGGCACGGTGAAGATGGTCAGCTTGCCTAAACCTAGATTCACATAGGCCTGTGTGACAGTGCAAGGCTTGGCTTCACCCTTCGGACTCCCCAACCTGTGTGGGGTGGGTAGTAACTTGTTGGTAAAGGCCAGCTGTAAATTATTACCTCCAGGGAGCCAGGAGGAAGCAGGAGAAGAGTTGATTTGAGGAATGGGGGTTTCTAAGGCACAGTAAGTGCAGGGGCTAACACAGCTGATGCCTCACCCCTTGCTCAGGGCTGTGCCAATCTCTCCCATAGTGAATTGAGGGCAGAGTTGAGAATAGAACCCCGGTTTCCTGTCTCCCACGCCCAGGCTGTAATCACTGAGCCCCACATCTACAAAAGGATTTAGTTCCCTAGCTCCCACTTTAGGCACCTAAGCCCAGATTTAGGCACCGCTGTTCCTCAAAACCCCCACTAAGCTGCCGCCAAACTCTGGGGGCACCTGAATCCCTTGACTGTAAAAGTCCCCATGTTGCCTAAGTGCCTGCCACTGGACATGGGCACAGCACCTCACTCTAGGCACCTATCTCGCATGTAAGGGTCTGTCTGCACTGTAGTTAAACACCCGTGGCTGCCCCAGGTCAGCTGACTCAGGCTCTCGGGGCTCGGGCTGCGGGCCTGTAAAATTGCTGTGTAGACGTTTGGGCTTGGGCTGGAGCCTGGGACTCTCCCCACTTGCGAGCCCCCAGAGCTCGTTCTCCAGCCTGAACGTCTACACTGCAGTTTTACAGCCCTGTAGTCCAAGCCCTGCAAGCCTGAGTCAGCTGAAATGGGCCAGCCGCGGGTGTGTAGACATACCCTAAGGGCCTCAATGGGATCCTCAAACCAGGTGGAGATAGGCAACAGCCATCTTGCCGTGGGGCCCAGTCTGGTAGGTGTTCTTAACACACGCCTAACTCCAGGCAAAATGGCAGGGGGAGGAGCAGGTCTCTGCTAGAACCCAGAGGCCGGTGGTTAGGGTACTCACCTGGGAGGAAGAAGACCCTGGTTCAATTCCCCTCCTACCTGATGCAGCAAAGGGATTTGAACATAGGTCTCCTACTTTTCAGGTGAGTGCTATAGCCACTGCATCTTGGGATACTCTACTGTGGGCCTCTCTGTCGCTCCTGTTGAAGCTGCTCTACTGTGTATAAATAATGAAATACGCATTGGGTCAGAGAGTGTGAGTGTGACTCTATAGTCTAGTGGTTAGGGCTTTCCCCTTATTATCGTTAACAAGGGTATTAAATAAGCCCATGCCTAACACCTGTGCCATGGCACGCTCTGGGCCAGCCAGCTGTCTGATGGATCTGGTTCAGGCATTTAAGTAGCGTACCCATCTTGGTAGTAGCTAGGCTTCAGGCTGACTGGTTTTGTAAGGCTACCTGACACCTCTTTTGTTTTTCAGATTAAATAAAAGGGGAGGACCCAATACCCCATCCCCAGTCCCAAGTGGCCTGGTGCTTCCAGTCAGGGGCGGCTCCAGGCACCAGCGCTCCAAGCGCATGCCTGGGGCAGCAAGCCGCGGGGGGCGGCCTGCCGGTCGCTGTGAGGGCGGCAGTCAGGCAGCCTTCGGCGGCGTGCCTGCGGGAGGTCCGCCGGTCCCGCGGTTTTGGCGGCAATTCAGCGAAGCCGCAGGACTGGCAGATCACCCGCAGAAACGCCGCCGAATCCACGTGACCGCGGACCGCCTGCAGGCATGCCACCGAAGGCCGCCTGACTGCCATGTTTGGGGCAGCAAAAAACATAGAGCCGCCCCTGCTTCCAGTCCATCTGGAAGTAAGAAAATCTGCTCTGGTGTGATTCCCCCCGCCCCACCCCCTTTCCAGCTGTCTGCCATAGGTTCTTACATGGCCCCCACTACTCTATCTGAGCACCTCACAATCTTCAGTGTATGTATCCTCACAACATGAAGTGCTGTCATCTCCCTTTTAAAGAGGTACGGAGAGACTAAGGCCCAGCTCCTCAGCTCAGCAGGGCAATGCCTAACCCTAGGTCGCCTGCTGCCTTGTGGCATCTCCACCCTGAGCTAGACACCCAGGCTCTATGTACAATGCATGGGGAGAATTAAGCATTTAGGGAAGGGATGGTGAGAACCAGCCAGCTGAGCAAGCTAGCCATGAGTGCAATGCTGAGGAGAGGGGCTTAGGTGCATCTTAGGCGGCTAACATGGTACATCTGAGCAATGGGCCAGAGACAGCGCTTCCGTCTGCTCGGGATCCTCAGCAGCAAACCCTGTCCTGGAGTTAGGGACCTAAGCCAGGTCAGCCACTTGGGTAGCCCGTTCCTTAACAGGTGAAACTGTCCCTGTCTCTGTATCAGAGGGGGAGCCGTGTTAGTCTGGATCTGTAAAAAGCAACAGAGAGTCCTGTGGCACCTTTAAGACTAACAGATGTATTGGAGCATAAGCTTTTGTGGGTGAACACCCACTTCGTCAGATATATTCACCCATGAAAGCTTATGCTCCAATACATCTGTTAGTCTTAAAGGTACCACAGGACTTTCTGTTGCTTTGTTCCTGTGCCCATCATAGAATATCAGGGTTGGAAGAGACCTCAGGAGGTCATCTAGTCCAACCCCCTGCTCAAAGCAGGACCAAGCCCCAGACAGATTTTTACCCCAGTTCCCTAAGTTCCCAGTTCAATCCTCAAGGATTGAACTCACAACCCTGGGTTGAGGAGGCCACTGCTCAAACCACTGAGCTCTCCCTCCCTGCCGTGCTTGCCCTACATCTCCCTGCTCTTCCGCTGCTGTGCTGTTCCCCCACCTATCTGCTCAGAGCTCCAGTACGAAACTGCAGAAAAACCTGAGTGTCTCTGGATTAAATTTNCTGTGGCACCTTTAAGACTAACAGATGTATTGGAGCATAAGCTTTTGTGGGTGAACACCTACTTCGTCAGATATAGTCACCCATGAAAGCTTATGCTCCAATACATCTGTTAGTCTTAAAGGTGCCACAGGACTCTCTGTTGCTTTGTTCCTGTGCCCATCATAGAATATCAGGGTTGGAAGAGACCTCAGGAGGTCATCTAGTCCAACCCCCTGCTCAAAGCAGGACCAATCCCCAGACAGATTTTTACCCTAGTTCTCTAAATGGCCCCCTCAAGGATTGAGCTCACAACCCTGGGTTTAGCAGGCCACTGCTCAAACCACTGAGCTCTCCCTCCCTGCCATGCTTGCCCTACATCTCCCTGCTCTTCCGCTGCTGTGCTGTCCCCCCACCTATCGGTGGCCTCCGTCCAGCCCTCCCGCTGCAGAGTCCGACAGGTTTCAGGTGTTCTCGGAGACACCTACAGGACCGGGTCCCGCTGGTGAGCCAGGCATTCCCCTGCCCACTTTGAGAATCCCGCTTTGGGGCCTCTGCTGCTTCGGCTTGAGCTAGGGCTCTGAGCAGCTCGTTAGCTGTGGAGTGGTGTCACAGCTTAGGTGGCTTTGGAAACGCCCACTGGCAGGAACGTGGGTGCCTAGGGGGCTTAGGCACTTACAGTGATAGGAGGCAGCTGAGCAGCGGTTTTGAAAATGTCATTGGTGCCCCTAAGCACCAAATACCTTTGAGGATCTGGCTCTACGTGATTTGCCCAAGCTCAGAGAGGAACAGGAGCTCCTAAGTCTTCGGGCATGGCTACGCTCTGAGTGCAGCGGCTGTGGTGCCGTAGCTGTAGTGCGTAATGTAGCCACTCCCTACCGCAATGGAAGGGGGGTTTCTGTCGCTGTAGGCAATCCACCTCCCTACGTGGCAGTAGCTAGCGCAAAGGAAACCGTCTTCTGTCGACCACGTGCATCTACGCTGGGGGTTAGCTTGACATAACTATGGGGCTCAGAGGTCTGAGTTTCACACCCCTGGCTGCCAGAGCTATAGTCACCCAACTTTTAAGGGCAGACCAGGCCTCAGTTGGCAGTAAGCCGGGGTGTCAATCTACCCCGCACTGGCGTGCTCCACATTAAGTGTCTGTGTGGACCATGCTGCCATGCACAAAAAATCCCCTGGTGTCCTTTGATCTGCCCTGCTTTGAAATGGGGTAGATCAAAGCACCATAGGAGACTTTTGGTGAGTGGCAGCAGAAACCGGACAGACACTTAATGCGGGGCACGCTAGGCTGACACCCCAGCTTGCCGCAAACTGACTGTTTGCTGAGACAAGCCTTAGGCTACTGCTATAACCACTGGACGATCCTTCCTCTCTGTTAATCATTTGGACAAGCAGTTAGACGCAGGGCAATTTTCCTGAGCCATCCCAAACCTTTGTGTTTTGTCCATTCTACATCAGCCAGAGCTAGCACAGGGCGAAATTGCCACACTGGCTTCCATGCAGTCACACAGGCGTAACTCAGCGCAGGATGTAGCCTGCCCTCTGACCTTGGAAAGGGTTGGGTAGGGCACATTGAGGACTTTGTGACGAGCACTGAGTCAGTGCAGAATGACAGGGAGACTGAATGTGATCAATCACAAAGAGAAAGCCAGGAAATGAAGGGGAAAAGATAGAGAGTCAAACCATTATGCTGCCAAGCGACATACCGTCAGGAGAATTTTATGCAAGCCTAGCCCCTGAGATTGCTGATCCTCATGGTGCTCAGTCTTTATCAGCTACGTGGGAACTGGTGTCTCTGGCTGAGTTGTGATATGTTATCTCCTCCGCTGACACAGCAGCTGGGTATTGTTTTCAGTAGGGTCCCTCTCTGGGCTGCTGATCCATTATCCCTTCAAGTTACTATTTAAGTATCCTAGTTGGATGGAAAAGTACAGGTAAGCGGCAAAAGGGGGAAATGGATATTGAGAGAGAGACAGACACAAATAAATCGTTAATAATCCGGAACCTCAGGGAAGAGCTAGAAGTTCCAATTTAGGGAGGCGCATAAATAAACTGGACACATTGAGGGGTTGCCCTGGTGGCTTTTGAATCCACCTCGCTGGTAGAGAAAGGAGGGGCATGTGCTGTTTTTCCAGATTTGCTTGGGGTCAAAAGCCCTCAGCAGGAACAGCAGCAGCACTTCATCACTCGGTGGTCTAAGTGTGTGCGTTACCATGTTAACACGCTCTCTTTCCCAGTTCGTCTGGAGAGTGGAGAATAAGGATCTGATCCAAAGGCCATTGAAGTCAGTGGGAGTCTTGCAATGGACTTCAATGGGCTTTGAAGCAGGCCCTAAGAAAGTAGCTATTAATGCAGAGACCAGTCCTTTAGGCTATGAGCTTGTCAGTTTCTCACTGGTAAGCTCTCTGCTTACCTGTCAGGAGATCAAAGTGCATTAATGGAAAAATAAAGTCAATTGTGGTTGGTCCAGTCAGGGGCTCAGATCTCTCGTTCACATGGAGATAGAAACTTGAGGCCCTCTGTGACTTGACAAAGGGAGTATCTGAATCTCCATCTCCCCTCTTTAATTCTAGAACTACATTTCCTTTTTGCAAATTCCTGCTGCAGGCAGGTTATGCAGAGCATGGCACAGGAAGGATGCAATTAGTGGCTTTTGAGTGTGATGTGCACATTTCCAGCGTAATCATCTTTGCCGTAGAAATGTCCTACAAACTCAAGAGCTGCTCTGGAAAGTGAAAATGGCACCCTGGCCATCATTACAGGGAGAAAAAACACTGAGCCAGTGCGGTGTCTCTGGACAGATCTTTAGTTATGGATTTATCTCTGCTGTGCCAGATATTACGGTCTAAACAAAGGACTGTTGAAATAAATGGATCAAGTTCTCATTTGACCCAGAATCTCTCATGGGCAGTGACTTTATGTTCCAATGCAAATCTGACCTGGGACTGAAATATGGGCTGAGCAAAAAGAAAAGAATAAATGTTACTGGAGTAAATACCATAGGGCTTGATCCTGTGCACTTTACCCTGAGAAATCTTCCATTAAATTCAGTAAAGGAATGGTACTGCAAGGCCAGATTCTGATCTCAGTTACATCGGGGTAAATCCAGGATAATTCTGTTCCATTGATGACAGGGGAGGTACTATGGGTTTACCCTAGTTAACAGATTTCATCTTGTGTGATTTTCAGCAACTATTTGCTCTTTGTGATGTGTGGTTGGTCAGTTGCATTGTACTGGTATTGTTTCTGCTTCTGCCTGGATGACCACAACAGAAAGAGAGGTGACAGAGATTTCAAGATGGCTGTGCTCAGCCTTCCTTTGAAACCACAGGCCTGCAGATGTATTTCACAAAGTTTCTGTCTTCCCTGAGACATCCTCACAACCATACGCACCGCTTGTAGGAAAGGAATAAAAAAAAAAGTCACGAATTCCGTCAAAGCAAGTTTGTGGCTTTTATCTTAACGAATGTTCCTGCATGCAGCTAGCCAATATTGGCCCAGGGCTAATGGAGAGTATCTTCATCAGAGATGAAAATGCATAGTGTAATATTCTGCCCCAGAGCAGTGTGAAACTTTTGTAATGGAGCCCCCAAGCTGTGGACAAATCATCCAGTTTCATTAGACTCCCAATGTGTGAATGTCTTCATTCAACCATTTCCAGTGAGTGAGCTCATCAACACCTGTGTCTGATCGGGTGATACACGGAATTGTTCAAAAGTGGGCGGTTTGTGTGTTCAATCAGTTGTTTTAGGGTATGTCTCTGCTTGGAGCTAGCACACGAGAGTACTCGTGTAGCCTCGGGAGCACAGGCAGCAGCGAAAGGCCACAGGTGCTTGTTGTGCCGAGTACATTCAAGCGGGTTTGTTATCGGAGGAGCTAGCTTTGCTGCTCACCTGCTGACCGTGCTTCCCCAGTTACACTCCTACTTTTAGTGTACTAGCTCGAGAGAGCTATCACTAGTATGTCTACACACGCTGGGAATCACAATCCCAGCTCCGAGTGTAGACGTCCCACCTCTTCTGACTTGTAGAGGCACACTAATGAATAGATGGCCAAACTGCTTTGCCTTTGTCTGACCTAAGAGGGCCCCAAAACACAGCCTGGCATAGGAGCACCCTGCTTTCTAGGGGAGTTTGGAGCCACTTCTCAGCTTTGCACGTTAGGCTGAACTTTACTGTGTATTCAAAGCACCATGCTAATTGTTGGCGCCCAGTACAATAAATAATACACTTCCAGTTCGAGACCATAACATCGTCCCAAGTTCACTCCAGACTGGACCCTGCTTCTCTCAAGCGGCTTCCAAACCTGGTCAGAGATTTGAGTTTGTAAGAAAACTTCAACTTGGGGGTAAATTTCCTGTGTTTTTTGGCTTCATTGTGAGCATTGTTCTAATTGCAGGGTTATGTTTTGTGCAGTCCAATATACAGTAAGTATATAATGAACAAAGCATTCGAAAGCAACCTCCCACTTGTCTCCAATGTGTGTGCTGTATGGCATGCTGTCTGTCTCCAGGCTGCGTGCTGTAGGAAGTAGATTAACTGACTCTCTCTCAGAGGAGTTCTGAAAGGAGAGTTTTGTCCAGAAAGAATGGTGATTGTATTTTCAAGAGATAAGTGGGTGTCTATTTATTTAAATGCCTCTTGAGAAGCAATCCTATTTCACGCAGAAATGAGGTGTGGATGGCTGATGGTGGAGTGTATGATGCTAATGACTTGCAGTAAGAAGTGATCTTGATCCAGTGGTCAATGGTGCATTATATGCATGGCCCCATGTCGAGCGTGTTTCGAGATGCACCATCCTAGAGGGAGTTCTTGAAGGAATGCTGGGCCTCAGAGAGCAGAATTTCTCCTAGAGCGCCCAGCGCACTGTGATCACTGATACACTCCATCAGACGGAGCAGTATATTACACCATCAACTACGGCCCCACCTTCGGACCTTTCTGCACCCCAAGGGGTCACAGACGGAGAAATCCCTGTGCTCTACTGATCACAGGGACTGTATTGCCTGGTGTATGCAGATGGGGGGCGGGGCTGGGGCTCGGTGTGCAATCACTATACATCCATGTAAGGGCCCGTCTCAGTGTGGCGCATAGTGAAATCTGTCTTGATATGGGAGAAAAGTTAGAGTGGAGAGTTGTAAAGAATTGTAGTGAGGTGCTGCGCGCCCTTAATTCGTAACGGACTCTTTTGTTAAAGGGATGCCGATTCATTACCTCGGTCCTAATTGTGGCTCTGCCAGTAGGTTTCTGTGTGGCCCTGGGCAAGTCACTTAACTTCCATATGCCTCATTTTACCTGTCTATAAAGTGAATCTGATACTGTCAAACCCAAGCATTAAAATATGAGTCAAGCCCTAAAAAACATGAAATTGTTTAAAGATCATGAGACTTAAAAAAAAAAAAACGGATAAATCTGGGGTTCTTTTTCTTTCCTTTTTGGGTGCTGAGCCTTTTGAGTGTAGTTGAGTCACATTCTGAAGGTTTTAAGATGAGATTTTCATGAAATAACTTGACTCCAGGAGCCAGGTCTTGACAAAAACAGTCATGGGGCCGAGGGGAAAATTTGGGTAAACAGAGTTTTAACCCATGTCTCATTTGGGACATATGGAGTTCAGCTTACCCGCTTCTTTTTATACCACTACGCCACAGAAGAAAAACACGAAATATCACGAGATTCGTAAGAGTTGGCAACAGGGATAATACCACCTACCTACACAGGGGTGTTGTGAGGCCAGATTCATGTAATGTTTGAGACACTCTAAAGGAAAGCACCACAGAAGTGTAAATGGTTATTTTTTGTCTCTGATACTTATATGGCCCCCAGTACAGTAGTGTCTGAGCATCTCACAATATTTAATGTGCTTATGCTCACAAAACCACTGGTAGGGAAATGCTATTATCCCCATTTTACAGATGGGGACTGAGACAAAGAGAAACTTAGGGTTTGTCCCACATGGAACTTTAGTGTGAGGCAAACCAGAGCATGAATTTACCGTGCACTAGTTTGCCATGCAGTAATGTCCTATGTGGCACAGTATGTGAATGGTTCTGTAGTGAATTCTGACCTACTCCCGTTTGACGACAGCCAGGGCACTGTAGATTAACGCTCTGGCTTGCTGTGCACTAACATCCCATGTAGACAGGCTCTGAGTGACTTGCTCAAGGTAAAATACTGTGACCGGTTGGATCACAGAAAACCCCTTAGGAACTGCCAACCAGGGCCGGCTTTAGGCACTGCAGGGCCCGATTCGAAAGGGCTGCCGCCGAAGACAGTGGCGGGACTTTGGCGGCAGCTCAATTGGCTGCCGGTGCCTTCGGCGGCACGGCGGCGGAGGGTCCTTAGGGACATTGCGGGTCCTCTTAGGGGTGCGGGGCCCGAGATTAGGGGGAATCGGGTGAATCACCCTAAAGCCGGCCCTGCAGCCAACTGATGTGCTGAGACTACCCCTGAGCCTGTTTCCCCAGGCAGCTTGGGACTTCAGTGCCCTGCCTGGTTTGAGCCAGACACGCTAGCCTGCTGCAAACCCAGATCCAGGTCTAAACCACGTCCTACAAACTGCAGGCTTAACTGAAAACAGCTTAAGAAGTGTTCCTGTCTCCAACATTCAGATGCCCAGCTCCCAAGGGGGTCCAAACCCCAAATAAATCCGTTTTACCCTGTATAAAGCATATACAGGATAAACTCATAAATTGTTCGTCCTCTATAACACTGATAGATATGCACAGCTGTTTGCCCCCACCCCCAGGTATTAATACATACTCTGGGTTAATTAATAAGTAAAAAGTGATTTTATTAAATACAAAAAGTAGGATTTAAGTGGTTCCAAGTAATAACAGACAGAACAAAGTGAATTACCAAGCAAAATAAAATAAAACACGCAAGTCTATGCCTAATACAGTAAGAAAACTGAATACAGATAAAATCTCACCCTCAGATGTTTCAATAAACTTCTATCACAGACTGGACGCCTTCCTAGTCTGGACACAATCCTTTCCCCTGGTACAGCCCTTGATCCAGCTCAGGTGGTAGCTAGGGGATTTCTCATGATTGCAGCCCCCTTTGTTCTGTTTCACACCCTTATATAGCTTTGGCACAAGGTGGGAATCTTTTGTCTCTCTGGGTCCCCACCCCTCCTTCTAAATGGAAAAGCTCCAGGTTTAAGATGGATTTCAGTACCAGATGACATGGTCACACGTCCTGTGAGACCCCAAGCCTTTATTCCTCCCAGCCTGACTCACAGGACGGCCTGCAAGCAAACAGAGCCATCCACAGTCAATTGTCCTGGTTGATGGGAGCCATCAAGATTCCAAACCACCATTAATGGCCCACACTTTGCATAACTACAATAGGCCCTCAGAGTTATATTTTATATTTCTAGTTTCAGATACAAGAGTGATACATTTATACAAATAGGATGACCAGACTCAGTAGATTATAAGCTTTGTAGTGATACCTTACAAGAGACCTTTTGCATGAAGCATATTTTAGTTACATTATATTCACACTCATCAGGATATTTTCATAAAATCATATAGAGTGCAACGTCACAGGGAAGTCTGTGGTAGAGAAGGGAATTGAACTTGTGGGGTCTGTCTGAGTGAGAGGGACATGGGCCTCTAGCAGGTAGCACCTGGTTTATTTTTAGTTTAGGAAAGATCTTGCAGATGTTACCGAAAGGCTATATGAGAACCAGGCCTCCCAAGATGAAACAAGCAAAGCTGGATGTCTTTGGTATAAGGTTTCACTTGGGCCGAACAAAAGAGATGGCCTTAGGCTTAGAGGATAAGAGATTCTACATTTTTGGCTTTGATCTGTACCGGAAGATTTATTCTAATAAACCTCTGAGGTTTATTACAAACACTCATCTTGTAGTATGATACACACTAAGAATAAGTAGTTTGTATGATGATATTGCTGTCTTTTAATTTCCTACATGAGGATGTTTTTTCAGTGGGTGTGTAGCATGCATGCTCAATCCCTAGTATGCCAGCCAAGATGGCAGCTGTTATGAATGCAAAAGTTCTAAGGAAATAGGTATTTATGTGCTCAATCAGCCCACTGGCCCATGTAATCCAGGATCTTGTCTCAGCTAGCAGCCAGTGCAAGAGGCTTCAGAAAAAAGTGTAAAGCTTCCACCCTGGACAATGCTGGCATTGGGGGACACGTAACATTTCTTCCTCACTCCTGGGAGTTTGTGGCTGCCTTGTGTGCGAAAGCAGGAAGGTTTATATGCTTTAAAGATTTCCTGTCCGGTTTAATGCAGCTACCCAGCTTGTGCACACGTAATACAACTGCTGGCTTTTGTGGAGGCATGTTTGGAAATGTGGTCATGGGCATACAGATGACTTTGATTCGAAGAGATTGAAGACATCTGTGAGGCTTTGTTCCTGATGGGGTATTCTAGAGGAAGTCCTATTGCCTTTGTGGCGGTATTTGCATGCCTCTCTGATAGACTTGCTTTTCTTTTGCAGGTGCTCCTTTTCAAAGGTCTCAGCACCCTCATGCTACCTCCTGCCGGCACTTCCATCTGGGCCCCCAACCTCAGATCTCAGCTGACTTCCCTCTCCCTCACCCTGTCCAGCCACAGCCAGGGCTGAACCCTCACATGGCGACAGCTCACCAGCATAACGGCCCACTACACCAGCCCCTACCACCTCTGCCAGCCCTGCCGTTTCAGGATGTGACAGGACCCTCCTTCCTACCTCAGGCGCTACACCAGCAATACCTCCTCCAGCAGCAGCTCCTCGAGGCCCAGCACCGCAGGCTCATGCCTCATCCCAGGTGAGTGACCTTTCCACCAAGAAATAGGGCAGCCAGCTGCAAGCCATGAACTAACCCACCCCAGCCAGCCCATGGCTCTCAAGGGGGATGTCTCTTCTTACATTCGAGACATAACAATACAAGCTCAGCCCTAGGGTAACAATACAAGCTCACCTAGTGTCGTCAATGGGGCTCACACACATTTAAATCAGGGCTGAGTTTGGCTCCATGTCCTGTTCATGGAGCGCAGTAAAACAAAGTTGATGTCAAAGTTGACTTGTTGGATGTCAAAGAACATTCTACACACGTCTGACCTGCTGGAGGGGATAGATACCCCGGCCTGATTTTCAGATGCAGAAGTCCATGAGACCGTCTGAGGTTAGAATGGAGGGATGCCCCTGTCCTCTTAGGGTCTGAAAAGTGGTTCTGAACAAATGATATCCTGGCAGGGCCGGCTCCAGGCACCAGCGGAGGAAGCACGTGCCTGGGGTGGCACATGCTAAGGGGCGGCATTCCGTCCATTCTTGGGGCAGCACAGTCCGAGCGGCTTTTTTTTTTTTTTGCTTCTGTAGTCTGAGCGGTTTTTTTCTTTTTCTTGCTTCGGCAGTTCGGGCGGCAGTTCAAGCGGCTTCTTTTTTTTGCTTGGGGTGACAAAAATGGTAGAGCCGGCCCTGTATCCTGGGGCCCCGTCTTTCACTCACTTCCTATGACATTTGGTTTCTAACTGCCCTTGCCACAGATTCAGCCAGCACCAAAGCTGTCTGTGGTCTTTCAGGATCAGGTATCATCAAGAGGAAGAGAGTCTGCAGAGCCGATTTTCAACTTCTGTTGCACCTATGCAATTGCAATACAACCACCTAGATAGAATGGGATATGTAGCTGCTCAGCAATTCTGAAAATCAGCCACTAGGTTTTTGTTTTTTTTCCAACTTAAAAAAAGTTCCAGCAAGAGTGGAGTTCACAGTTGTGACTATGTATGGAAAAATCATTGAGTGATTCCTTACAGAAAACACCTGACTGATGTGCCCATAAAGCTCAGAAAACTCAGATGCATGAAGGAAACTCATTAAGAATATAAAATATATACATATATATGTGCGTTTAGTGGTGGGTCCTAAAAGCACATGGGAGATCAGAATAGGTGAAAGTTACACAAAGGTAATGGGGAAAACATTTGGCTTCTTAATTATAAGACTAGTTGGGGACATGAATTTAAAAGTACTAAGACAGAGTCTTCTCTCACACTAGGGTAACTCACCGGAAGTACTGGTGTAAATGACAGGAGAATGGATGACAGTTTTAAAACTGTACATAATCTATACTGGGCAACAGAGAAAATGGGTAGTTTGTATGAGATCGATAAATGTTTGCAGGAGGTTTCACAGCCATATAGGAGACTTTATCACATATTCTGGGTCTGTTCACTTATATGTGCATATTGTGGGAAGGCAGAGGATCATCATTCTGGATGCAGGCTTGATGCTATAATCCAGCTGAATGCAGAGTAAATGATGCTTCTGATTTGAAGAATATTTTGTCCAGGAAGGCAACTTGGCTTCACACTGGACGGATGACTGCAAAGAGAATAATTTTAACTCAGCAGAGATGGAAACTGATGTCAGGCCTTACTCTGACTGCATTTCTTGAGAGAGTGGTTTGTATAAAATATAGGATGGGGAGACTTATTTGAAAACATATGGAAACCATTTGTGGGTTATACTAATGGATCAAGAATTAAAGCATGAAACGTTGCAATAATACTGTGTTTGGAAGGATTGCTGCAAAGTGAAGGTTCCTCCTTTCCATGTGTTTTTCTTGTTAAAGGTGTTTTCTTATACCCTTCTTGTGCTTGTTTTGTTTTGCATGAGTTAGTTCTTTAAGTGGGTTTAATGATTAGTAGCAAATATATTTGTGGCTAGGGTAATGATGATATGTTTATTACTTAGTCGTACGCTGCACTCTTCTGAAACCATACAGTGCAGTTCTACATAAAAATGTCCTCAGATGATCAGATCAGTGGTACATCTAGTCAATGGGTTGTTGACTTTGTGGTCATGGGCCCCTGGGGGATTCACAAATCAGGTAATGGGTTCACAACCCCTATGCCTTTCTCACAATGTTACATGGGTGATGCCAGCTATATGGGAGGGAGTTCTCAGGGGGTCCCAGTATGGAAAAGGTCAAGAAATGCTCATCTAGTCCAGCATCCTGTTCAGGGAAACAGCTAGTACCAGAGGAAGCTGCAAGAATCTCTGTTGCTGGCAGCTGTGGAATAGCCTGTTTACAGGGAAAGCTTCTTTCAAACCCTTAATAAAGAGAATCTGGTTTGTGTCTTGCAGCGTGTGGGTTCTATTGTGACTCTGTGAAAAATGGAACCTATTTACTCAGCAGATTAACTCCATTTGGGCCATATCCAGAGTTCTTTACTTAGATTTACTCAGTCTTTGCTCAGGCAAACTGCCATCAGTATCAATGCATGCAGTGTAGTTGTACCTCACTCACCTCATCAGCGTCAATGGGAGTTTGACTACATAACAACTGAGCACACAGGTTTGACCCTTTGTATGTTCAGAGCCTCATCTGCGTACTTTAGGTCTTGTTTACACACAGTTTTTGTCTCTCTTCTAACTATGTCAGTTTAGAAGCTGATAATGTTAAAGCAGAGCAACCCCACAGTGTGGATGCAGTTGAAGTAGTCAAGAGCTGTGAGTAGACCAGCCCTTAGACACAGCTTGTACTACCTCCTTCTTCCCTTAGCCCTGCAAAGACAAAACAACTAAAGGAGAGCAAGCTGGGGTCTCTTCTGGCATATCATCAAGAGAAGCAATATAATAAAATTCCAGGATTGTTATTCTGAAGCCTAGAACGTCAGAGTCAGTGTGAAGTGATGGATACAGCTACAAGCATGGTTGAGAGCTCTTTTTTGTTTAGACTGTCACCAGGTTGAATCGTCACTGGAATTCAGTCTGTTACCGTCCAATTTTTAAGTGTTCAGCCATTTTGACTTTACAAACTCCACCCTGGGATGTCGAGCTACAATAAGGCATGTATCTATGCATTGCCTGGCGTCCTAGACCACTGTGATATCAGAGATAACTCAACCAATCACCGTCACCTTTACTTTATTTTCCTGGCGTCTCCAGGAATTAAAGATTAATCTTTAATTAAAGATTGTGTCATCTGATGAAACCTCCAGGAATACGTCCGACCAAAGTTGGCAACCCTACTTACAGCTAATTTGCATGCCACAATTTCATTGGCTGTATGAGGGAGACTGCACAGATGGTGGATTGCTTGGCCCAACTGCCACACTCAGCTGCTATTACCTGTTGACTAAATTCCAGGGGCAGGACCAAATTCTTCTCCTAGTTACCATCTGTGGAGACTCCTGTGGAACCCCATGCATAACAACAGGTTAGTAAGTTGAATGTGGAGACAAGGATGGATACAGAGGTTATAACTGGGTGCTGAATTAGGCTTGCAGATTCTGTATTATGACTGACTTACCCATAGCCAGTAACTATATCTTTTGACTTACAGCTTTGAAGCTGTTTGTGGTGCTGATGCTCAAAAATAACGTACTTTTGTTTTTGCTTGTAAATGGAGTAAGTTTGGATAAAGTGCTGGAAAGGGACTGAGGTGACCTGGATTCTACTCCTGGCTCTGCCACTGACCTTCCATGTGATCTTGGGCAAGTCCCATCACCGCTCTGCCTCTGCTGCCCCTCCCTCTCATCCCTTGCGTGTCTTGTCTGTCTAGTCTGTAATCCCTTAAAAGTGTGACCATTTCTATTGCTGCTGTTTTCTTGCCTTATTTACTATTATGTGTTTAGGGTGTGTTATAAAAATAAAATTCCACAGAAGAGCAATATCTTTCCCCCCTCTATTTTAAAGGAAGGAAGGAAGGTGTGTTTGGTGAGGGAGCTCTAGGTACACAATGTTTTACCTAGCAATCTTCCATATCTTACCCCTCTGACAGCATTTGGCCATGTCCTTCTCATCTCTAAACACACTTGCCCTTCTCCTCACCCCTGCAGGCGGACTCAGGAGCGCATGTCTGTTCAACCTCATCGGTTACACCCAGGCTTTGACTTCGGCCACCAACTGCAAACTCCTCAACCCCTGGGGCCCCAGCCCAGGTATCTAGCTGAAGGCACAGACTGGTAAGTCTTTCATTTCCCCTGGTGTTTTGGATGAGGCATAAAATCAAAGCCATAAGCAACTGTGGTCATTAAAGATCATGGCCCCTGGGTACTTGGGGAAATGTTTATACTTTGACTCGCTATAATAAATTAATGACAATGTTCCCATGGCACTTTTCACAATATGATAAAACTTTGCACTTGTATAGCAAGTAGGGGCGTTAACCCCAGAGGCCCAACCAGACCCCAGCTCCGGTAATTACATTTCCCTATCTATATGCCTCCTGCAGTTTTAGTTACATCTAGTGGGTCAGATTTCCTGCTGCATATAGTATATGCTGGGTGCAGCAGACTGTCATGGAGCCAGTTACAGCACCCTGATTCTCTGCCTTAGCCTCCAGTCAAACTAGAGCAGACTGGAGGCTGCTCTCAATGGTCCTAGCTGTCTCTAATTCCCTACTGCATTGGGCCCTGGCCACTGGGATTCCTCTCTTCGTGGTCTGCACTGGAGGGCCTATGGAGAGGGAAGGATAGAGGCCAGCAGAGCTAAGGCACATTGAGCTAGAGCAGGGGTCGGCAACCTACGGCACGCGTGCCAAACATGGCACGCGAGCCGATTTTCGGTGGCACGCCGCTGCCTGCCGCAGTCCCAGCCCCACTCAGCCCCCCCGCCCACCGCTCTCCCCTGCTGGGGCAGGAGGCAGAAGCTTGGTCCTGCGGCAGCCAAGCTCCCCCGTCCCCCGCTTCTTCCCCCAGCTTGGAGCTTTCCTGCCCCTCCTCCTCCCTCCCGGGGGAAGGGGGGCGGAGCCGAGCCGTAGCGTGCTCGCTGCTCCATAGAGGAGACAGAGAAGAGGTAGGGACGGGGCCTTGGGGAAGCGGGTGGAACAGGGCATATCCCTTCCAGCCCCCTGCCATGAGCCGCTCAGGACAGGGGGCTGGGAGCACCCCAGCCCTCTGCCCTCACCCCTGAACCCCCCCCACACCCAGCCTTCTGCCCTGCACCTCCACACACACACCCAGCCCTCTGCCCTGAACCCCCCCCACACCCCCAGCCCTCTGCCCTGCACCTCCACACACCCCCAGCCCTCTGCCCTGAACCCCCCCACACCCAGCCTTCTG
>QXTE01000073.1:2479813-2554030 GCA_003942145.1 Platysternon megacephalum
CCCTCCCCCCCAGGTCTGGGGTCCCAGCTGCCAGCCCCATGCCAGCCGGCATCCCGGCCGCAGGCCGCGCTCAACCCGCTGCAGGCCTAGGTGAACAGAACCCCAGGCTGGCAGCTTAAGATCAGCATTTTAATTTAATTTTAAATGAAGCTTCTTAAACATTTTGAAAACCTTGTTTACTTTACATACAACAATAGTTTAGTTATATAATATAGACTTATAGAGAGAGACCTTCTAAAAAATGTTAAAATGTATTACCGGCACGCGAAACCTTAAATTAAAGTGAATAAATGAAGACTCGGCACACCACTTCTGAAAGGTTGCCTACCCCTGAGCTAGAGAATCTAGCCCAGAAATTCTTCGCTTCTGCTCCTAAATGGTGGTTTAAAGTTGCCCTGTGCTGTTAAACAGTTGCCACGTTCCATTGCAGAAGTGGCTGCAATTCAATGAGTGTGGGTGTCAATATGATAGCACATAATGGAATTTCTGTTGTTTTTGTTTCAGTTTCCTTTTTTTAGGAACCAAGGAAATTATACACAAAACTATGTCAGCGGCACATTATGAAAGTTGCAAAGTCAGGCACCCAAACGTTGGGAAATGCCAGAATTAAGATTGCACGTCTTAATTTTATCCCCTTGTGCGTAAGCATTACGAGACAGTCTTTAGTTACATGATCACATACTATTTATTCAGCAGGACTCCTGCCTCATTCAGTGCACAGGAGGGTGATGCTCTGGGAATGAATCAGGGCTGTGTAGGGAAGGAGGCTGTTGTCTGTAGAACCCCTATTACTTTGGTTGCAGCAGTTGGAAGGTGTGTATCTATTGTGTGCCTGGGAGATTGGAGGCCTAAGCTCGCCCGTGACTAAAGGCCATTCCCCATCCGAGCGGGAGGGGCCAGTGGTCCCAGGCCACAAGTAAATGCAGGGGACAGCAAATGAAAAAAACAGGAGTGGGAGTGCAGGCCATAGGACAAAACTCCGGCGTCCAGAAGGGGACACTGAGCAGAGAGCCCCAGACAGTACCCACTGCTCCTCAAAGGCATCCAGGGAGTCAGTGGATGCTGCCCAGAGGAACTCTGTCCAGAGGTGTGGTTGGATAAGGGACCGGAAATAGAAGAAAAGCTGCCTATACCACCTGGGATTCCCAGGTGGTCTCTCATCCAAGTACTAGCCAGGCCCAGGGTTAGTTTAGCTTCTGAGATCAGACAAGATCAGGTGCATTCTATCTGTTACAGCCTTGGAAGGTGTGTAGTGGATGAGGCAGGGATTGCAGGAAGAGAAAGGAGGATCTCTTGGTTAAGGCAGTTGAATGCTGCTCTGGAGAGCTGGATTCTATCCTTGCCTCTGTCACCGTGTTATTGTGCAGTGGGAGGCAATTCATTTAAACCAAACTTTTCACAGGAATTTGTGTATTCCTCATTTTCTGGGTTCCTGATTTGAGAGCCTGGGGTCTGATTTGTGGAAGTACTGAATACTCACAGCTGAAACTGAAGTCAAGGGGATCTGTGCTTGGAACAGATACAGAGCTGTGTAATGCTAAGTACTCTGAAACATCAGGTTCTAGATGTCTCAAATTGGGCACCCAAAACTAGTAGATACTTTTGACTTTGATCTCTCTGTACCTCAGTTCTCCATCTGTAAAATGGGGATAATAGCACCCCTCATCTCCCGGGGGTGTTCTGAAAATAAAGAAATAAATTAATACTTGTGAAGCGCTCGGCTACTGTAGCAACAAGAACGACAGAAAAGGAAATGAATCATTCTATTGTCAGGGCACGGTTTGAATAGTGTGCAGTGAAAAAGGCATGTGTCTACACTGAACGATGAGGGAAAAACAAACGATTGAATAGCTGCTCAATAAGTGAGCACAGTCCATTCTGTGCACTGAATGTGGTGGGGCTGCTGTGGAAAAAATAGCATGGGGTCATGTAATTAAAGACTGGATCATAATGCATATGCACAAGGGGGACGAATTAAGGTTGCATAGACAACCTGAATCCTGGCATTTCCTAATTTGTGACTTTGGAACCTTTGAAGTTCAGTATAAATATGGCCTGATTCTTCTGTCTCTTTTTCTCGAGCATTCCCATTATTGAAACCAACGAGAGCAGAATTTGGCCCAGTTTCTATGCGCTGACAAGTGCTTTAGGTTCTCTGTAGATGGAATAGCGCTCTCTGTGTGTGTGTGTGTGTAGTGTTAATTATGCTCATTATAAAGCACCACTTAACCTCCTATTTTTGCCTTGGTTGTTCAATAATCTTATAAAACTGAAGGAGTGGCTGTCAGGAAATCATATAGTATATGTGTATATATACCTTTGGGTGACTCATCTCCCCTTAGGGTGCTTGTACTAGTCTATCCAGTGACAGATGTAAAAACATTCCTGTAACGTATTAATACATCAGTGGAGACTGCGTTCACTTGAAGGCAAGGGAGTGTATTTTTACATGAAAAGGGGATGGGTAGAATTGCTGAAAGTGATCAGGTATTACCAACAGCCACACCTTTATTAAAACATAAAACACTCCCTTTGGTCCCACAAATTGTCTGCTGAATATGCATTTAGTTAGTACGATCTAACGTATTATCCTGGCTCTAATCCTTCAGTTATTATTTCCAAGTGAGATGAGTCCTACGGGCATTGCAACAAGATGTGAATCGATGATGTCCAAGCGTCACAATGCAGTGCCGGTGCTGGCTTGTGCTATGGTTGTTTTTGCTTTCCCCAGCTAGCTTGCCATATTTATTCATTGCAAAATGCTCAGAAAACATCCAATATGGTCTGTTAGTTGGGATCCTCCTGCCTGTGAAGCAACATCATGTAGCGGGCGTGATTTTTTTTTTTTTTAAATTAGGTGCACAATTGTGTGGTTAATTTGGTGATGCAATTATAGTGCTGCAGTTGCGTGTGTACATTGTGTAATTGTGCAGACACGCGACGTGCACTTGAGTTTGCCTTGTCATATGAATAGGACACTCATCTGTCTGACTTTTCCAGTCGCATGCTGTATAACCGTAGACAATTAACTTCACCTTGGTGGGCCTCTGTTTCTTTTGCCATGTTTTATCTATTTTGACTGTGAGATCTTTGGGGCAGGGATTGTTTCTCGGGGTGTGTTTGTACAGCTTCTAGCAGAGTGGGGCCATGATCTCATTTGGGGCTTCTAGGCACTAGAGTAATTTACATTATAATTGGTGTAGTGGGGGAAAGGGATTTAACACTCTTGGGGTGGGCCTGTCATGAAACAATTTGTTTACTGTTCTCCATGTAACTCAGTCCTTTCCAGCATGGTCACAACACCATGCACTATGTGGGTCTAAGGGCTCAGGGAAGGTTAGTGAGACGATTCTTTGGGATACATGCTATGACTGGGATCCTGGGGGGAGCCAGCTGAGGTCACTCAATTAGGGTGAACTGCAAAGAATGGGGCAGACAATCCCCAAAGTTGGTGGCTATTCCAATACTTAGATTTACCAAGCCAACACTAAACAGCTTCTGCTATCTCTTACTGGTTATTCAGAAGCCCAAAAAACCCAGCCTCAGGCCTCCACCTAGTTACCCAAGTCAGATATGATGAAGATTAATAAAAATCTTATTTCATCATATAAAAAATTCTACCAATTCCAAAGGATCGGACACATTACCAACCAGGTTAATGAATATTCCAGATCTTACCCAAACACATGCTTACAACCAATTCTTATTAACTAAACTAAAATGTATTAAAAAAGAAAAGAGAGAGAGAGTATGGTTAAAAGATCAATATACACACAGACGAGTTCAATACTTGAGGTTCAGATTCATAGCAGCGACGGTAAGCTTTACAGTTGCAAAGAGTTTGTTTAGATTTTAGTCCATAGGTTATAGTCCAATGTCCAATATCATATTCAGGGCGGTCCAGTTAGCACTGGGATCTCAATCTTGTGACTTAAGCTTCCCCTGCATTGAAGCATCAAGCAGATCTGAGATAAAAAAAGATTGGGACCCAAGCATCTTTTATACAATTCAGGCCTTCTTTGACAGGTTAGAGTCCCTCCGAGAACAATAGGCCCTAATTTCCTAAGCATTGTTGTTAATTATTCACACAGATTAACATAAGGCAATTGCCTGTTTTTCCACCATTCACAGGTGATTTGCTATACACTTCAAAGAGAGATGAATACAGAGATATCCCGTGTTTACACTTCATTTAAATGCTAGGATGTTCTTTTAGCTCTGAATTAACAGAATACAGCATAGACAGGAACTGTTGATTACATTGTTGACCACTACCCATATATAATGAGGAGTCTTTGTGGCACCTTAGACACTAACAAATTTATTTGGGCATCCTTTCATGTATTTATACCTGCTCCTGTACTTTTCACTTCATGCATCTGATGAAGTGGGTTCTAGCCCACGACAGCTTATGCCCAAATAAATTTGTTAGTCTCTAAGGTGCCACAAGGACTCCTTGTTGTTTTGGCTGATACAGACTAACACGGCAACCCCTCTGAAACCTGTACCCATATATATGTAAATACACAAAAACACAAACATTATCTCCCCATATGTCTTTAAGGGTTGAATGTGAGTCATTCATCCTGCAGGATGTTTAACCCGGTCTGGCCATGCATCACACGTGCTGAGCTCAGGCTCTGTGCTACAAGCGAGGGGTGTGATTTCCCTGCTGGTGTATGCAGACTCGGACTAGCACTCCTTGAGTTAGCATGAGTATAAATAGCAGGGTAGCCATGGTAGCACTGGTAACGGAGGCCTGGCTGAGCTGTGCCGAGTACAAACCTACGTGAAACCAGTGGGCATGTACGCTGCGTGGCTCAGCTGTGCGGCCCCTCTGCTGCTGCTGCTACCGTGGCTACCTTGCTATTTATATTCACACTAACTCGCGCACTAGTGCAAGTGCGTGTACACGAACACGGAAATCACCCTCCGAGCTCATAGTGTAGATGGAGCCTCCGCTGACTTTCTCAGCTTCCTGCTGCAGGAGCCGAGCCCTGCTGCTTGGCCCGCTCGGCCCCAGCAATCAGTACACAGTGGTGTGCGTTTCAAAGCACTCTATTCAAGGAGAAGAATTAGAAATCGGTGGCTGACGGTAGGCACCTAAAATGCATATTTAGACACCTGTGTAATAGTGACTTGGTTTGCCGAGGCGTAAATACCCCGACTTTCTCTCACCCTAAATGGAGCTGTGGGTGCTCAGCATCTTTGAAAATCTGGCTGAGCACCCACAGCTCCATTTAGGGTAGATGCCAAAGTCTGGATTTGGGTGCCTAACTTTGGCCATCCAAATTTGAAAATGTTGATCTTAGTTTTTAAAAGAAATGAAAGCGGCCGTTCTCCTTGACACTTCTAGACCCCCTAGCCAGTTGGGCCCACAGCCACAGGGAGGTAGGAAAACCCGAGATACACAGACAGGAGAGGCTTAATGGTCTCTTCTTAGACCCTGATCCTGCAAAGACATCCATGCAAACAGCCTCCTGCACCAACCCCAAGTTCCAATGGCTACAGTAGAGCTAGGCATCGATGCAGGGGTCTGCCGGGGCAGATGCCATTGTAGGAATGGGGCCTTAGATTCTAATAAGGTCCTTGAAAGCAAAGAGTCGTTACTGTCTCTGTATAGCATCATGCATACCTATGCCGCTATTATGTATGTCTATCATAATAACTAGCAGCAGAGCCACGAATAGACAACTGGACCACACTGCTTCTCCCTCTCTCTCTCACTCTGAATTCTTAATCTTCTCTTTTCCACACTAAGTATTACTGGGGCAGCTTTTAAATCTCTCCTCCTATGTCAGTCTCCCTCCTACAACACCTCGCATCCTTCCGTGGGCCTTCTTCTGGTCTGAGGCTTGGCAGCCCTGCTCCATTTGAGATCCCGCGTGACAGGAGGCATGGTACAGCCAAGCAAAGGGCAGGAATAGGCCAGAGGAATGGCAGGCGTGGGCTCCTCCCCTCAGGATGTTTCAAGCAGCAGGGCTGCCAAAGACTTCTACAGTGACTGTGTCTTCATGGCTGTCATCCGCTGCTGAGGGAAAGCAGCTTCCACAGTCACTTGAAGAAATGTTTTGATAGCTCATAACGAGCCTCAGAGCTGGCTGCTCTCTTCCTCCACTTAAGGAGAAGGACGTTGGAGGATGGAATGAAAAGGCAATCCCTCCGTTCTCATTAGCTTCGCTTTGGCAAGTGCTAATACAGTGCTTCTTAGAGTGCCTGCTTTTGTAACTCTGATAAACTGACCAACATTCAAAGCACTGTTTGCTACAAGATTTCTCTTGCTGGAGAGCCAAGGGATCTGTTAATTGAATTACTGATGGAGATAACGTGCTAGCTCTCTGCAATCAAGAGGGTGGGGTTTGCCAGCACGTTTTAGCTCACAGGTTTGTGTCTGTGGGTGCGTGCACAGGAGGGGGTCCCCGCTGGAGGGCTTATGGAGATCATACATTTCTGTCTGGTGAAAGCATGAGAAATGCATTGAGACAAACTGTATCTTTTTTTCTGAGATTACAATAGTGGTGGATTCTCCATCTCTAGATGTCTCCAGATCAAGATTAGATGCCTTTCTGGAAGAGATGCTTTAGCCAAACACAAGGGGTTAGGCTCAGCACAGGAGTAGCTGGGTTAAATTCTTTGGCCTGTGTCACACAGGAGGTCCGACTAGCTGATGATCTAATCTATGAACAGACTAGATGGTCTAATGGTCCTTTCTGGCTTTAAAATTGATGACTCCAGCTCACTTTCTGCCCCATTCCCCTCAGATGTATTCCTTTCCCGCGCCTATATATTGCTTCCTTGTCTTTGTTTTCTTTTAATAATAATTTTGCAGTTCAGAGGCTTTGGGCACCTGACTGATTAGGGTAAGGTGTGAACCATCTCACTTTCTGCTGTGAACCACTGTGCTCTCATAAGCCAAGCAATTGTAGATGAGCTTATCCCTGGGGTGGTAAATCTCCAATGGCTACACAAGTGCTGCAGAAAGCATTGTCGGTGGGACTCTGAGTCAGCATTAGACCATTACCCTTGTGATCTGTTAGGGGGTTCTGTTCTATGGACTGGGCCACTTTTGAATATTATGTGAATTCCAGCTCTTGACGATGTGGTGGTGTTAAAGTTCCCACAGTCATATTTGACCAAGTCCTAGCGGTGTTCGGGCTTAATTCCAATTTGGGTGATTGGTCTTATTCTGCCTACCTAAAATTCTCCGTGTAGTTTCCATTCTTCTCGCCCTGTGCCACTGTTGCTGTACTCTGTTAAACGGATGCTTTGTTTCACATTGGAAGTGATTGCATTTTAGTGGCGGGTGAGGCATCTCCTATGTTTGTAAAGTATATAAGCAAAGTATGATTAGTATTAATAAAAAAATAAAGTGGAACGGACAGATTCTATAGCCAGTAGAATTACTCCAGATTTACACTGGCGTGAGCGAAAACAAAATCTGGCCTGTTCTGAACCAGTTGATTCACACTGCCTTACCCGTCATATCCTGGAGGACTAATAAGGCTACTAAATTTTTATTCATTCACCTATGAAGCCAGTGGGCCTATTTCTCTATTGCCTTGCACATATGCAAATCACGACTCTTACCACCACTTTACACTCACCATGACAAGGTGTAAGTGACTTACACAAAGAGCGAGACAGTGGAGAATCGGACCTAGTTCTGCTCTATTGCAGTGCTGTAAATCTGGAGTAACTACCGATGTCAGTGGCATCACTCTGGATTTGCACCATTGTAGCTGAGAATGGGACCCAATGAACTGCGTGCACGGTATGTGAGAGCATACTATGAATTGTGACTGGCAGCGTATATGGGCTCAGAAATAAAGTGAGGCATGTAAAAGGAAGATTGGATTTATATTTTCTGTATATATGTATTTTTGGTCTCATTCTTACAGGGATCTTAGTGTTGATGCTGGACTGACGCATGCCCAGTTCCAGGTCAGGCCAGTTCCTCAGCACTATCAACATTATTTAGCTACGTCTAGAATGCACCATTTCCCCAGAAACACATCCTCAACGCAGATGGTAAGTGAAACACTTCTGCTGGGAAATGTTTTATGCATTGTCTGCCAGAAGGCAGTCAAAATAAAGGCTGTTATCTTTCCATCACCTGTCTTCTAAGAGTCCCACTTATCTCTGGCTGTGGGAGGGAGTCTGCCTGAGAGGATAAGGTTGCGTCATTGTACTCATTGGGCAGGAAAAGTAAATTGGATTAGTTCTATTACCTTCAGTGGAGCTACACCGATTTTACACTAGCTGGCCCCCAAAATCTAGACAGAATGGAAAAGAGATGGAACACTGTACCACTGTAGATATTAGGGTAAATTCCGCTCCCAGCTAAACCACTGTAAATCCAGATTAACTCCATTGAAGTCAATGGAGTTACTCCAGATTCATACTGGTTTAGCTGAGAGCAGAATTTGACTAATTGGTCCTGATGCTCATTTAGACTAAGCACTGTTTACACCATTCTGGCAATGTAAAGCAGCCTTGAAGTGTATTTAAATGTAATTTAATCCCTTTGTAGTGCCAGAGTGGTGTAAAGGGACTTTAGGAGGTCAGACTAGAATCTAGATGGTCCCTTCTGACCTTAAAGTCTCTGTGTCTCTGAGAATCATTCCCGCTGTATCTCCTTGCACTCAAAAGGACCCTTGACACAAATCTTTGAAGCCTTATTCCTATTAGCATTTTAAAGGAGACCAACAGCACAAAGATCACCCAAGTATTTTTTTGATGAGGTGTTACCAATATAACTCCCGCAGTATGTTAAAACTAAACGAATTAAAAGCATCTTATTCACTTTTCACCATTTGTGGTATTAATTGTATGAGTTCAAAAATCATCCGTCAGATCCTCCCCCCCAAAAAGCATGCTCTTAAAAACAAATGCTGTTTTGGGGCCCCTCTCCTGATTTGTGACTCTTTAAGAGAAGTCCCCACTCTCCAGTTTGTGTGTGATTGTTTCAAGATGAGATTTTAATGGGGATTGGGAATCTATTATCCTCTACAACCTTTAGGCTGTTTGTTAACTTTCTGCTCTTCAGTTGACACAGATGATGCTCAGTTTCACTTTGGCTATGTCTACACTAGAGACTTCACAGCGGCACAGCTGTACCTCTGCAGCTGTGCCCTGTAAGTTCTCCCATGTGGCCACTCTATGCCAAGGGGAGAGAGCTCTCCCATCAACATAATTAAACCATCCCCAACAAGCGGCGGTAGCTATGTCGACAGGAGAGCGTCTCCCACCAACATAGCACTGTCCACACCAGTGCTTCTAGCAGTGTAACTTATGTTGCTCAGGGGTGTGTTTTTTCACACCCCTGACTGACAAGGTTTATCGACAAAAGTGCTAGTGTAGACATAGGCTTAGTGATACTCTCCTGCTAGCAGGATGTTGTGTTTTGGATGTTGACCCACAGTGTTGCCAACCGTAGAAATTTTATTGTGTCTTGTGATATTTGGTGGGGGTTTTGTCTGTTTTTTTTTCTTAAAGCCCCCAGCTCCTGGAATCATGTGACTATGTGAGAATCCAAGCTTTCATTTTTTTCTTTAAAGTAAGTTTCTAGTTCTCCTGGTTTCAAAGAAAAGATTGACAATGTGACTCAAATGCTATGTAAATGGCTAAAAACCAGAGGACAAATAAACAGAACCCAAAATGTATTGCTGATTATTTTTAAGCTGATCTCATGATTTTTGAATGCCTAGGGTTGGCAATACTGTACACAAAATAAAAAAAAAATCACAATTGTATTTTTCCTGAGAGTAGATCTAATTAATAAAAACTCTATGATTGCTTTGTTTTAAAAGAAATCTTCATTTTGGACGTCAAACTAGTTGTCAGTCTGCTCTGAAGTTTTGCACTTTAAAAAGATTTGAAGTCAGGATTTGATGTGCTAATACAGGTGATTGTCTTCCCCCTCCCGCACAGGTTGTCCATGAAATCAGAAACTACCCTTATCCTCAGCTTCAGTTACTTGCTCTTCAGGGACTGAATCCAAACAGGCACACGTCTGCCGTAAGGGAAAGTTATGAAGTAGGTACCTTCTGGTTTACATGATTGTTTAACCCCTTTTTCCTTCCCCTGGAAACTGCATATGTCCTGTCATACATTTTTAAAACTGTTTGCTATAGAACAGCCATTCCAAACTGGAATATATGTGCTAGGTCCAGGAACGCTAAATAGATGTAGTTAGGGTCTTATTCAAAGCTCATTGAAGTCAATGGAAAGATTCCCATTCAGGGAGCTGGCTCAGATTCTTAGTGGTTCACACACAAATCCAGGTGTGGGGCACAGAAGAATTGGGAGCACAGATTTTACAGGTGTACATTCAGACAGGCAGTTTTGAAACTTTGGCCCAGTTTGTATCCTCTCTGTGAAACATACGGAGACAGTAGTACTTATCTGGCAAAATACTTGTGTCCAGATTATTTTAAAACATGTCATTTTAATATCAATGTGGGTGGCAATGAAGTCTAGCAATTACAGTAAGGTGTCCTGTGTACCAGGACTCCTGGGTCCCACTTTCGGCTCTGGCTCAATGTGTGGCCATAAACATGTCACTTAATTTCTCTGTTTCATTTTTCCTATCTGGAGATAAGACTCCACCTACTTCACAGGTGTGAATGGAGAATTAACTAATGTTTTATAAATCACTAATTTGTAGAGAATGGCCTGACTGAAAACTGTTGATTCAACACCCTGAACTTCTAAGTGTCAGAAACCCAGGCCTGGATTCTGTGGCTTGAGCCCATGTCTGTTAATTGTCATGGGATAAAGTCCTCTCATGGATTGGTACCTGATTAAAAGATAGGAAACAAAGAGTAGGAATAAATGGGCAGTTTTCAGAATAGAGAGAGGTAAATAGTGATGTCTCCCAGGGGTCTGTACTGGGACCAGTCCTATTCAACATATTCATAAATGACCTGGAAAAAGGGGTAAACAGTGAGGTGGCAAAATTTGCAGATGATACAAAACTACTCAAGATAGTTAAATCCAAAGCAGATTGTGAATAGCTCTCACAAAAGGATCTCACGAAATTGGGTGACTGGGCAATAAAATGGCAGATGAAATTCAATGTTGATAAATGCAAAGTAACGCACATTGGAGAACATAATCCCAACTATACATATAAAATGGTGGGGTCTAAATTAGCTATTACCACTCAAGAAAGAGATCTTGGAGTCACTGTGGATAGTTCTCTGAAAACATCCACTCAATGTGCAGCGGCAGTCAAAAAGGTAACAGAATGTTGGGAATCATTAGGAAAGGGATAGAAAAGATCATATTACCGCTATATAAATCCATGGTATGCCCTACCTCTTGACTACTGCGTGCAGATGTGGTCGTCCCATTTCAAAAAAGATATATTGGAATTGGAAAAGGTTCAGAAAAGGGGATGGAACAGCTTCCGTATGAGGAGAGATTAGTAAAATTGGGACTTTTCATCTTGGAAAAGAGATGACTCGGGGGTGATATGATAGAGATCTATAAAATCATGAGTGGTGTGGAGAAAGTAAATAAGGAAGTGTTATTTACTCCTTCTCATAACACAAGAACTTGGGGTCACCAAATGAAATTAATAGGCAGCAGGTTTAAAACAAACAAAAGGAAGTATTTTTTCACACAACGCACAGTCAACCTGTGGAACTCTTTGCAAGAGGAGGTTGTGAAGGCCAAGACTATAACAGGGTTAAAAAAAGAACTAGATAAATTCATGGAGGATAGGTCCATCAATGGCTATTAGCCAGGATGGTCAGGGATGGTGTCCCTAGCCTCTGTTTGCCTGAAGCTGGGAATGGGCAACAGGGGATGGATCACTTGGTGATTACCTGTTCTGTTAATTTCATCTGGGGCACCTGGCACTGGCCACTGTCGAAAGATACTGAGCTAGAAGGACCTTTGGTCTGACCCAGTATGGCCGTTCTTATGTTAAAAGACTTCATGAAAGTGAAACATAGTATTATTAACATGAGATTATATTTTCTCTGAATAAATGGTAAGAAAAGAACCTTACATTCTATGTTCATCACAAAGCAGAATGAATCTGCAGGGATAGTCTTGGGAGATTGTCATATGCCTTGTGGATATTTTCTGCTTAAGGAGCTGCTGCAGCTGGAAGACAGATTAGGCAGCGTGAACCGGGGAGCTGTGCAGAACACCATCGAGAGGTTCACTTTCCCACACAAGTACAAAAAGGTGAGAAATCTGCCAGGGTTGAGTCTACAGGCAACTCTCCCAGCAGGTCTGACTTTCACTTCCTAAGGGAATGAACTTAGCTGCTAAAGAAACATGTAATCATTCTTGTCCCAGGATTACTCATGGATAGGAAATGGGAAGAAACTTGATGTGTGTGTGCCAAACCAAAGCCTCAAATCCAGATGGGAGGAATTTGAAATCCAGAATCCCTATGGTTCATCTCATGTTTGGTTATAATGTGTTGTGGGGATCGTAGGCTAAAGTGCCAGGGTAGCTCAGCTGGTTGTGCCTCAACCTTCTCCCACTCAGCAGTCTCAGTCTCAGTGCTCACACATGTGTGTGTGTGTGTGTGTATGTGTGTGTGTGTGTGTAAACTCTTGTCATTTATGCACACAAGTGATAGCACCTGCAGATTTCACACACACAGGCAAAGCTGTGGGTGTACATATATGTCCCTTTTGAGTCCAAGTTCCACACCAGGAAGAGTCACGCAACGATGAGAGAATCTGCACTCTCCCTTCAGTAACAGTGACATCTGTGATCAAAACTCCAGGAGGTCACTTTATTTTTGATCTACAAGGGAGGAGGAAGGAAAGTGGGGCCTGAGACTTTGACTCTGTTTTACTTGCTGGGCTGGGTTTAGATCATTCTCTCTCAGGAAAGGGAATGTGAGTGGAACTGGAAAGTATGGAAAATAATGGGAAAAGCTCATGGGCTGAATCCTACTTTCATTTATGAGCTCCATTAAAGACACTTTTTTTATTTGTACAGCGCCAAGCACAATGGGGCTGGGGCCTGTTGACAAGTAACAGTTGCCACTCCAGAGTGATTGTGGTACCAGCAAGCCTGCTGACGGGGGGGGGAGGGGGGGAGAGGGGGGGAAGAGGGCAATTGCCCCAGGGCCCGGGCAATTTAAAAGGGCCTGGGGGCCCCCTGCTGCCGTCGCTGGCAGTGCAGCAGAGCTCAGGCGGCTTCCTGCCCGCCCGCGCACAGCACCACTCCCGGAAGCGGCCGGAATGGCCCTATGGCCCCTGGCGGGGGGGCAGGGCGTCTCTGCACGCTGCTGCTACCCTGAGTGCCGACTCCGCAGCTCCCATTGGCTGGGAACTGCGGCCAATGGGAGCTGTGGGGGGCAGTGCCTGCAGGTGGCAGTGGGCGGAGACCCCCTGGGCCCCCCACCTAGGAGCTGCTGCCAGAGGGGTGTGCCAGTCGCTTTCGGGAGCTGCCTGAGGTAAGGGTCGACTCCCTGGTCCCCTCCTGCACCCCCACCCCCAGCCTAGAGCCCGCACCCTCTCCCACACCCAAACTCCCTCCCAGAGCCTGGACCCTGCACCCCCTCCCGCATTCAAGCTCCCTCTCAGAGCCTGACNTGTACATATATGTCCCTTTTGAGTCCAAGTTCCACACCAGGAAGAGTCACGCAACGATGAGAGAATCTGCACTCTCCCTTCAGTAACAGTGACATCTGTGATCAAAACTCCAGGAGGTCACTTTATTTTTGATCTACAAGGGAGGAGGAAGGAAAGTGGGGCCTGAGACTTTGACTCTGTTTTACTTGCTGGGCTGGGTTTAGATCATTCTCTCTCAGGAAAGGGAATGTGAGTGGAACTGGAAAGTATGGAAAATAATGGGAAAAGCTCATGGGCTGAATCCTACTTTCATTTATGAGCTCCATTAAAGACACTTTTTTTATTTGTACAGCGCCAAGCACAATGGGGCTGGGGCCTGTTGACAAGTAACAGTTGCCACTCCAGAGTGATTGTGGTACCAGCAAGCCTGCTGACGGGGGGGGGAGGGGGGGAGAGGGGGGGAAGAGGGCAATTGCCCCAGGGCCCGGGCAATTTAAAAGGGCCTGGGGGCCCCCTGCTGCCGTCGCTGGCAGTGCAGCAGAGCTCAGGCGGCTTCCTGCCCGCCCGCGCACAGCACCACTCCCGGAAGCGGCCGGAATGGCCCTATGGCCCCTGGCGGGGGGGCAGGGCGTCTCTGCACGCTGCTGCTACCCTGAGTGCCGACTCCGCAGCTCCCATTGGCTGGGAACTGCGGCCAATGGGAGCTGTGGGGGGCAGTACCTGCAGGTGGCGGTGGGCGGAGACCCCCTGGGCCCCCCGCCTAGGAGCTGCTGCCAGAGGGGTGTGCCATTCGCTTTCGGGAGCTGCCTGAGGTAAGGGCCGACTCCCTGGTCCCCTCCTGCACCCCCACCCCCAGCCTAGAGCCCGCACCCTCTCCCACACCCAAACTCCCTCCCAGAGCCCGGACCCTGCACCCCCTCCCGCATTCAAGCTCCCTCTCAGAGCCTGACACCTCACCCCCTCCCGCACCCAAACTCCTTCTCAGAGCCCGACTCTTCACCCTCCCCCGCACCCCAACCCCCTGCCTTAGCCTGGTGAAAGTGAGTGAGGGTGGAGGAGAGCAAGCGACAGAGGGAGGGGGAATGGAGTGAGCAGGGGCGGGGCCTCGGAGAAGGAGCGGGGCAGGGGCGTGGCCTCAGGGAAGGGGCGGGGCAAGGGGCGGGGCAAGGGTCTTTGGGTTTGCACAGTTAAACAGTTGGCAACCCTACCGGGCGGGCATGTGGAAGCCCTGGCCGTGCCGGAAGAGCGCGGCCAGCAGCACAGCCGGCAGCTCGCTGGGCACCAGCCAGCGCAGGCGTAGCACCAGCCAAATGTCAGGCGGACCGCGTCCACGCAGGCGCGGCTTGTACGTGTGTAGGGGCCCATTGACTGTTCTGCCCTGGGGCCTGGAATTGCTGCTGGCGGCCCTGGGTACCAGGGTATTTTTAGTGGCGTGGAAGTTACTGCAATGAATGCTGAGTTGTGTAGAAAGGGTCACGCTTCTAAAGTCTACAGGAAACAACTATAACTGGCAGGTATATGTGTGCAGCTACCTCCTGGGATATACAGGTGCAGCATCTGTGGGAATTGTGCTGGAATATCCGAGGGTTGAACTGGGATTCTTATTGTTCACTGGAAATGTTCAAGAGACTGTGGAGGTTTCAGTACCTAAGAATGAATCATGACATTAATTGTGACATTAATGACTGTGACTTGAATCATAGAAGTCATGAGAAAGTGGCTGCCTGGCTCTTTTGGGACGCGGACATTATTCTGTCTGCCTTTCCTCTCCTGGTACAATTTGACAGTTGGAGCATGAGTAGGAACTGGCATCCATCCCGCTGTGGATTTTTGTCTGGGCAGGCTTCCCTAACCTGGTGGGTCCTTTCAGTTGACAATGAAGCGCTTACTGTTCAGATTCCTCCAGCTGCAGAGGCTTTAGAGAACAGTAGCGAGTCATAGTCTCTCCTTGTGTGATTACATGACGTCTTTAACCTTGTCACAGAGAAGACCACAGGAAGACAAAGCTGAGAAGGAGGATGGGGAAGAGTCGGACACCGATGAGAAATGCACAATCTGTCTGTCTATGCTTGAAGACGGAGAAGACGTGAGGTATGATCTTTCCCACAGAGATTTTCTGGCTCTCAGATTCCCCCCGCTTACTTCCATTCATTTCCTGCTTGGTTTGGATTTGATTTTATTGGAAATCGGTCACCGCTGCGTGAGTGTGCTTTTAAGACCGGCTGTCAATGCTCTTGTTCTGGTGAGCGCCCTTTGATACTCTGAGTGCAGGTGTCTGTAGGAAGCTAATCATCTTTAGGGTTCTCTCAAAGTCCATTTTATAAACTGGGGCTAAAGGGAGCTATGCTGCAGCACTAGGGCAAAGTTGTCAACAGTGACGTCTGCTTTTGGCCACCTGTTTCTGGGCCCCTGTGTTTTTAGGCCTACAGCACTGCAGATTTTAGTGCCAATCAGTATTTGTGTGGCGGCAGGAGCCAGGTTGTCAGCTAGCTAAGTCAGTGGCAAGTCACACAGTTCCGATCTGTATGCAAGTCTCCGTAGTTCTGGGGTGTTTGCAGCTGGATTTTGGACTCAACCCATTATGACGGGAGTGGCTATAGGAAGACCTAGATTTCAAGTTCAGGGACGCTTGGATCTGGGGTTTTGCTTCAGGTTCGTCTTAAATCCAGCTGCTCAGTGCATGTGTGTTTGGGAGGTTAGAGGGGGACGGCAACCAGAGTTTTCAGAGCCTTAAATGAGCACCCAAAATTAGAAGCTGGGTCTCGGCCACTTAGGAAATGTTGGGCTTCTTGGCATAAAGTTCCCGCTGCCGTGAGCCAGAATGGCAACACAATGATGCTGCAGACAGCATGGAACGGCTGCGACCTTCCGTTGTACCCTAAAGTAACCAACCTGCAATAAGATTACAGTAACTCCTCACTTAAAGTCGTCCCAGTTAAGATCGTTTCATTGCTGATCAATTAGGGAACATGCTTGTTTAAAGTTGTGCAATGCTCCCTTCTAACGTCGTTTGGCAGCTGCCTGCTTTGTCCACTGCTTGCAGGAAGAGCAGCCCATTGGAGCTAGCTGGTGGGGGCTTGGAACCAGGGTGGGCCGGCAGCCCCCCATCAGCTCCCCACTCCCCTAAGTTCCCTGTGCGGCAGCTGCCCAGCAGGCTAGCAATTGCAGCTATCCCTCCCCCCACTGCCATGTGCTGCTCCTGCCCTCTGCCTTGGAGCTGTTCCCTGAGCCTCCTGCTTGCTGTGCCGGGGGGAGGGGAGAAGTCATGGTGTGTGTCTCTGTCTCTGTCTGCTATGCTCTCTCCCCTCCCTCCATGCCTGCTGCCTTGTAGAGTGAGGCTACATTAACAACCAGTTAACCCTTGAGGGCTCAGCCAAATGCTAGTTCATCATTTAGCAGTAAGGCATTCCCTGGGAAATATCCCACCCTCTGACTCCACCACCTCAACCAAGCTTCACAATCATCATCGCTGTGTGCCACTATTAAATTGTTTGTTTAAAACTTATACTGCGTGTGTGTGTGTGTGTATGTATGTATATATATACACAGTATATATATATATATACCTGTATAGTCTTTTGTCTGGTGAAAATAATTTCCCTGGAACCTAACCCCCTCATTTACATTAATTCTTATGGGGAAACTGGATTCGCTTAACATCGTTTCGCTTAAAGTCGCATTTTTCAGGAACAGAACTACAACGTTAAGTGAGGAGTTGCTGTACTTTGGCTGTGCTTATCACTGAGGTCCTGTCTTGTGTCCTAGCAAAACTTTATTGCAGCATTGAATTAAGTGGGGGTAGGAGCCAACGCCACAGACATAAAGTGACGAGACTGAAGATTCAGGGCCTGCTTCTGTTCTCCCAACAATGCTACGTACGTGGTGCCGGAACCCTAACGTCAGCGGAGTCACTCCTGGCTTGCACCAGCTGAGTAAGGGCTGTGCCGATCTATCCTGCTGAAACTTTGGTCCAATGACGGGCAGCATGTAGGCACAGCCCTTTGCTGGGGAGCGGGACAGGGCTGCACTGAATGCAGGAGGAAGGGATTGTGACTCAAGAAAGGGGTAGCCTGCTTCTGCAGATGAGCCCAATCCAGGCTACCTGGAGAGCCATGGCTACCTTCTCCCTGCCCCCACCACGTATTTCTTCTGGGGCACTGTGCACCTTCAGTGGTCCCATGGAGGGAACAATCCCTGCCATCCTCCATACACCTGGGTCATGCAAGGGCACCTGCACAAGGGTTAAAGGCACTGGCCCTTCATTTTTTTTTTTTTACCCCAATCTTGGAAATAAGGTGCTGGGTGCAACCGGTGACTGTTTTTGCTAGGGCTGTGTGTGCAAGCGCCATCCAGGCCGCTCAGCATGGCCACACTTAAACGATACTGAACTGCAACAAATAGAGAGGCCAGAAATGTTACCAGTGAGGGTTGTTAACCATTGGAACAACTTGCCTAGGGATGTGGTGGGTTTTTCCATCCCTCTTTAAATCAAGCCGGGATAGCTTTCTAAAAGAGTTGCCATAGTTTAAAGAGAAGATGTGGGCTTGATGCAGCAATTACTGGGTGAGGTTCTTTGTCTTGCGTTATGCAGGAGATCAGACTAGATGGTCATAACGGCCCCACCAGGCCTTGAAATCCATGAATCTATAAACATACTAAATGCAGAATGCTTGGTTCTCTCCCTCGCTGTATCCTATATGTGGTTGTGTTTGTCCCTTTTCCACCTGCCTCACGCACATCACTGCACCAACTGTAACAGGCATGTGATTCTCTTTTGCAGGCGTTTACCCTGTATGCATCTATTTCACCAAGTGTGTGTGGATCAGTGGCTAGCAACCAGCAAGAAGTGCCCGATCTGCAGAGTGGACATTGAAACACAACTTGGCTCTGACAGCTGAAAGAACCAATGCGGTGCACCATTTTCCTTACCAGGTCATATGGCCATAAGCCCTTGCAGCAAAATTTTGCCTTCTGAGCCATTTGATTTAGAGGAAAAGTCTGCAAGCACATTAGCGAAAAGGAGGAATTGGTGGTACAATATCTAGTGGTAGGAGAGGATCCTAACAGCCATATTGTTCCAATGCATGGGAGCTGGTATTCCCAGGGCTAGAAGGCCCTGTGCTACAGAAGATTTAGTATCGAACATGAAGGAACTAGTGTGTGGTTAGTCTGGCCTGTCAATCCTGGATTTCACAAGGATTGTATATATACCTCTCGAATAAGTAGACACATGTTAGGGGGTCTTTAGCTATTTCTGTGGACAGCAACTGGAGCATGTTAGCTTAAGAAATGTTGTGTTTGGTGCCCTAGTCATCTTGTGGTGGACATGTCGCTGTTAACCTAATTTGCACCAAATATTTTTTTCATAGATTCCTTATTTTGGTGCCTGACTGAAATGTGGCAGAGGGGAAAAAAAAAAAAAAAAAAAGTTAAATCTTCCCACCTTTAGGGAAAAAAAAGAGGTGAAATAGCAAATTCCTGTTTACAGTTAGAAGGATCGTGCTCTTTGCCTCGTCTGCGTTTATTTCTTTGATTATGTTTACAGTGTGTTGCTAATTTTGAGAAGCCTAAAAAAAATAATTATCGGAATGAAATGAACAAAATGACGGAGAGAAGTTTTGTTCTTGCTTATCTGCTGGTGCTGGACACTTTTTATAGGGCAGGATCCTGGGACTGACTCTGCTTCTCTTGCTTCCATAGCTTAACGATGTACTTTGGGGCGCAGCATTCAAGGAGGGCCACTCGGTGTTTTATTATTGTAATTTTTCCTACCACTGTCTCATCTTCCAGTGCAATTGCAATGGCTCCTGCAATCTGTACGGCCCGTTGATGTCAATGGGAGCCGCAGGTGGTTCCATATTTCTCCAGACCAGGCCCAGAATTCCCCAGCGGAAGTTGTATCAGATGCTAACCTGACACCACACCTGTGGTGAAAGATCCATTGTCTGCCTGCTGGAGAAAGAGAACCCATTAAGCTGGTCGTAGTCGTTAGATCCTGCAAGAGTTTTTTGGAGGACTAATTGGCCCGGAAATATGCTTGCAATGTGATGAGAAATGCATTCTTCCGTCTCTCAAAAACAAAAGCACAAACCATATTTTCTGCTAAAGCAGGTATCCAGAAGGGGGGAAATTGAACACAACTAACATGCCCTTCTTACAATTAAATTCCTAATCTCATGGTCTTCTTTGGTTAGCAGACTAAGACATTTCAAGTGATCTAATTAAACGCTCCGGAGCTGTGCTGCCATTTAACCTCCTTTTCAGGCTCCCGGAGGCAAAGGAGAAAAGGGATTGATTCGAGTTGCATCCTGCACTAAATTTCTTTCTGCTGCTCTTTCCTTTTGCGATTTACACGAAATAGCAGCTTTTGTATCTTAGAAAGTAAGAATAAGAGAAGAGATTACAGCTCAGGTGGAATTCGGCCGGTTTTTAAGAAATCCACTTTTTTCTTCATACCTTGCTGTGGAAAATCTCAGATAGTTGTTCTGATGACAACATGCGGGGGAGAATAACAGGATAGTTCAGTCATATTGTACATAAGAAATTGCTGACAACATGAAAATTTCAGTACGGGATGGGAATTTAGATGTATGGGATAATTTACTACTTGGTCTGAATTTTAAACTATAGACGTGTATGTATGTACATGCACAAAAACACACCTACATAATATATATGAACTGCCTGAGCTCTGAAATGAAACGGACACTAATTTGGCAGGCTCCGTTATAATTATGAGCAAAATAAAGATTAGAAGTAATCAATGAAGTGCCAAAAATAATGGAGCTTTCTGAGCCACATTCCCTGTGAAATAAATATTTCAGACTATTTGCCATGAGAGACATTGAGTTAAGTGCATGTTGACTCTTTACTCAGTCTTCTTTATCTGACAGCTCTCGGGAGGATTGGAATCAACAGCCAAGATTCTCCAGGCTTTTAATACATTTTTCATGTACTAGGGGAGCAAAAAAGTGTCTAGAGGATTTTTAATCAGAAACATATATTTAAGATGCTTATATGGAGGATGATTTCTCGTTCCCATGAGTGCCTGTTTCGTAGGAGCTAAGTAATGTTTTGTAAGTGGAGATGAACATAAATTACCCTTGGAGAGATCATAGAATTCCTGCGAGCTGTAATTGGAAAACGCTGACCTCCCAGATGCCCATGATCTATTTTTTTCCAGTCTGGAGAATAAAGTTAACGATAGGGCCAGGACGAGCGACTGCATCAGCATTCGCAAAGGAGACGCTCTCCAATTCACGGCAGTAATTTCGCCCAGGGTCGCCATCTCTTCAGCACATGTGTCTTGCTAGACACAGGTAGTGGCGTGGGGAGGGGGGAAGATGATAACTTAAAATGGCAGGTGAAGAAGATGCAATATATAAATATTTATTTGGAACCACTGTTCTCGTCCTGTGTGTGCGGGTGATGAGAACAGTGTTGGGAGGGGGGGCGAGATAACCGGGGCAGGGAACCGCTCCTGCAAAACTCCGCTCTGAAAAATTCTAGCACTGTTTAATTTTGCCTCAAGATGACATTAGACACGTGTGGTCGTTTCTACTTTATCTTGTTGAACGTGGCGGTCTGAGCCCTGAGACTAGAAGGGCTGAGTGCCTTGGGCAATAAATAGCCTGGGCCTCACTCCAGCAGCAGCAGATTCATACATCATTAAAAAATAATATGACCGAGCAAAACAAGACGTTGCTCTTTAGATGCACTGTAATCCATCATGCGTTATAGCCTGGTCCTGCCAGTGCTGGGCTTGTCCAGGGAGGGGCTGAGGATCCTCTAATGAAGTGAATGGGAATTACAGCTACTCAGCACCTTGCAGGTGGTGCTCAGAACCGTTCAAGACCAGGGTCCTGCTTGGAATGAACTATTCAGTGGGGAGGAAGTGAGCTCTTCCGACCCCTGTGTTTTACGTCTATGCGAAAGTATTATTATTTGCCTAATGAACAAGCACAGTTTTTAAAACGGTGAAGAAAGCACCAAACTTCCATGGTCTGTGTGAGTGAGTGATACAGTGGCACGCGAGCGCTTGTAACGTCTGAAATTTGCATTTGGTGTGTCAGGTTCCCTTGTCTTTAAATAGCTTGTATGAGTAGAATGAGCTAATAGAGTGATTTTTTCAAAACAAAACAAAACAAATCTCTAGAAACAAAACATAGTTTACAGGGTTTTGTGAGTTTAAATGCCTTATATTTAACAATCATAATTTATGACTAACTTGTAGATATTGTGGGTTCTTATTTAATTATTTTTATAGTTGTTTTTGCATTTTTAATTATAATTTATTTATTTAGAAATTAATACTAATTTTTTTTATTACTCCTATTACCTCATTTTTGCATTGTTTCTGGGAATGGAATGCTTTGCATGCATTGGTACTTAAAAAAAAATTAAACATGGGGCATGGGGGGGTAAAGCTTATCATGTCAAAAAAAAAAATCAGGGTGTGTGATTACAAACTGTATTACTGTGGTGCTGTTACCTTGGATACATTCCATAAAAATGCAAACCTTTGATTCTGTATGCTGTGACATAGTGGAAAACTGCAATATAGTGACTGTGTTTAGCACATATATATATAAATATTATTTGCACTCATAATCAAACTATGGTGATCCTTTCACTCATGCCCGTATGCACTGAAGGAAAATAGCACTCCTCAGAGCCAAATAATCGGGGTGGCTCCCGCAAGCCCCATGGAGTGTCTTCAATGGGAGTTCCTTGCTCAGAGGGCTGGCAGCATCTGGACCATCGTAACATAATATAGACCTAGGATTTGAAAGCAGATCAGGTCAGGGCTGGTTATCCCCTTTAGAAAGAGAGTCTCTACAGGCCATATTCCTCCTCAGTATGCAGTGGTCACTATTAAAAAGCCAGTGATTGCCAATATCAACTACACAGTGGTGACTGAGATACCAGAGTTTCCTCCTGTACTTAGAAAAGGAAATCTGAACACAGTCCTAGCCCTTATTTCCATAAATACCCTATTGAAGTCAATGAAACTTGCTTGCATGAGGGAGGCAGCAGGGCTGAGCTGTAGCTGCCAAGTCTCGGATGCCACGGTGCCGGGGCTGTTGGGGATATTATTTTATTATTTGTATTACAGTAGTTCCTGGATTCCTTCCCTCCCACCCCCCAAAATTGGGGCTTCAGTGTGCTAGGCACTGTACACGTACATAGTGAATGATACACCCTGCCCCAAATGTCTTACACTCTAAATAGACAAGCCCAACAAATGGGTGAGCGGGGAAACAGGCACCTGGATCGATTTTTTTTCCTGGTGACCACTGTCTCAGAGCTCAGGCTGGCCTTGCATGGTTCCCTTTAAACTAAACTTCCATGGGTTTGCTCCTTCCTGCTGTGTCTGTTGTCTGGTGGGCACGTGCGTGTGTAAGGTGGTAGTTTGTGCCTCATGCTACATATCTGGCCAGCTAAGCATTTCAAAGGGGATGAGGCCCTCTGAGATGATCAAACTGTGTTTGTAAGTGTAGAGCCCAACCTTGTGGCTCATCCCAGGCGCGGAAGGCACTTGAAGACAGAGAGTTCATCGTGGGAGTAGAGCACGCCTGGGCCCTAGAATTGCACAGCGGCCGAGGCTGACCTCTCAGCAGTTCCATTATGGAGAAGCTGAGTCCAAGTTTTAGGTGGAATTTGAGTGCTGATTAACGAAGGGCACTTTTTGGAAAGATCACTCCATTGCTCTGCTGTGGCTGCCGGCCAATTCAGGGAAGTTGCTGTTATTTTGGAGCCCCCTAGAGGAAGGTGCAGGTGCACACTGAACAGATTGGGCACCACCGAAAGTGGCCTGTGTGGCCCCTTCCCATGTGTGGCAGGACCACTGTGTAGAATGAACACCCATGAATCCAGCAAAGAATTAGGTCTGGGAGTACTTCCCCCCCCCCCACCCCCCTGTAATTTTATTGTCTGACATTTCCAAGTGCCTCAGCTGGTTCAGTGACAGCATCACCACTGGTTAGAAACAGTTATAAATTGCCTCTAGGGCTTGGCGTTGAAGACGCCTGGAAATTGTTTCTTTAATCATTTAAAAATAAATCAGTATTAAAATCCCTACCTTCCATTTTTTACTCTCCCCATCAAAAAGTTGTAACTTAATATGACACAGTAATTTCAGCTGGCATCTTCACAATGCTTTTTTCTCATTTACATTCACGAAGACCCTGAAATCATGGTCCCATTGAAGTCAGTGGGCGTTTTGTCAGTGGCGTCGATAGAAGTAGGATTTGGGCCAAATTGACCAGTTGTGTACAGAAAACAGGTTGATAGCAGATGGGATTGAGCATGGAAGACTGCAAATTGTGTGCACAGTTACCCATTCTGTGTGTCCAGCTGTATTTGGCTGCATAAATCAAATGCACATTTAAAAAACAACAACTTTGTCCTAAAAAAAAATCCATCCTTAATTTCCCACATTAGGCCTAGGTGTTGCAGCTGATCAGGTTTCTATTAGAGTCTCTACATTAGATAATGCTATCGTAGCATAAGTCCCTGCATCTCTAGACACTGGGGTGTATTAAAACCAGTGTTTCAGCCTTTTTCTGCTTATGCTAAACCCTAGCATATAACTTTTCAAAAGGTCGCGGACACCTGCAAAATTTCCATCTTCCTTTGCACACACACTTAAGTAGCCAGGGGTCCTAGTGCTCGATCTTGTACCCAAAATTCAGTTGAAGGTGCAACCATGTGATTACAACTTTTTCAGGCCTAGAAGGGAAATCCCTTTCTCTAGAAAATGCGACCCTAGATGTCTGATATAATTGGTGCACTTGGAGAATCATAGAATATCAGGGTTGGAAGGGACCTCAGGAGGTCATCTAGTCCAACCCCCTGCTCAAAGCAGGACCAATCCCCAACTAAATCATCCCAGCCAGGGCTTTGTCAAGCCTGACCTTAAAAACCCTCTAAGGAAGGAGATTTCACCACCTCCCTAGGTAACCCATTCCAGTGCTTCAACACCCTCCTAGTTAAAAAGTTTTTCCTAATATCCAATCTAAACCTCCCCCACTGCAACTTGAGACCATTACTCCTTGTTCTGTCGTCTGGTACCACTGAGAACAGTCTAGATCCATCCTCTTTGGACCCCCCTTTCAGGTAGTTGAAAGCAGCTATCAAATCCCCCTCATTCTTCTCTTCTGCAGACTAAACAATCCCAGTTCCCTCAGCCTCTCCTCATAACTCATGTGCTCCAGCCCCCTAATCATTTTTGTTGCCCTCCGCTGGACTCTTCCCAATTTTTCCACATCCTTCTTGTAGTGTAGTAGAAGCCACTTAAAAAAAAATTGCCAATCATTTCACTAGATGTCTCCTGGTGTATGTAGGAGGAAAACTATGGTAGCGGCTGGCAAATGTTGATTCTTGAATGACAACCACTATATAATCTGGTCAGACTTGCTAGCTGCATTAGAGCAATCACGGTCTGGCAGCATTCCATTTGAAACCTTTTCTCCTTAGGAGTGTAATCAATGCAAATTCTCTTGGGTTGAAATTTGTCATATAAGCATTCTGCTAAGGAGGGGACACACGTACGTATAAGTAGGTTTCTTGTGAATTAGAGAAGTCACCTATAATACACGTAAAGATAATTCTGTACAACGGTTGTTCTTCTGTGTGACAGCTGAGTTTAATTTTTTTTTAATCCTAAAATCCTGCAGGGGACTTGTGTAGACCAGGCAGTTCATTTCGAAATAAAAGCCCACCTTACCCCCAGAACGTAACGGAAGTTAGAAAAAGGGGATTCATGAACCCGAACCACTGTCGATCCTAGAGACAGCACACACTGTGTGACAGACCTAGCACCACAAGCTATCACAACCCTGAGGGCTCTGCTAGGAGTGATGTTTCCACCCTTGAGATGCTGGGCCACTAATAAAACTGCAGCTAAACAAACCTTCATCCCAATCCTATCTGCCATTCAGTGGTGTTAATTCAAACAGTCTAGGCCCCCGCACCCTTCCTTTTCCAGGTGAAGGTTACAGGCAGGGACAGCTGTGCCACTCTCCCAGACAGTGCAGGGCATATTCCAGTAGGGGGCACCATAGCAGCAGCAAGACCAGTGAATAGCTCGGCAGCCACAGCAGGGCAAGGAGGGGCACTTTTAAATGGGCTTGGGCCATAACAAGCAAACAGGCAGCTCAGGAGGGTGGAAATGTTAACCTTGAGCCATAGCTGCCATGTCAATGATTAGCGGTTCAACTGCATAAGAATATCACTGAGAAAATAATTGAGAAATGATCCCGGCAGTGAGCCAGTTTTTCCCATCATTCGTTTCGATGTGATTTTTTTTTTTTTTTTGGTCCCTTAAAGGTGCTGCTTAGCTTGCTTTGTCATTGTGACTAAAACATGTCCACCTCCATCTCACACCGCTCTTAAATGTGCACATACCCATAATGTGGAGCTGGTTTTGTTTTTCCCATGGGCACCATCGAAATGTAATGGGGAGAACTAGAGCAATGAGTGGACAAACAAACAAACAAACAAAAACTCCTTTAATGGCACGGGCAAGTGAAAGGATTTTCCACATTTTTTGTAATCCTACTGCTGTTCTGTTGTGCTGTGCAACATTTTGCTACATAGACTATTTTATAGAAGAAAGCTAGACAAAATATTTATTATTAATATTAAAGCAATAGTGCATTGAAGAAATGAAGAGACATTAGAAATTGTGTAAATGCTTAGATTCACTTTTGGTGGATTTTTTGTACTTTATTTATAACTAATAAAATGAATTGCATTGCTAACTACATCCCCGGTCTATGTGCAAATTATTTATTTCTGGTAAGTTCACACACACACACACACACACACACACACACACACACACACTCTCTCTCTCTTACTTTTGTATCTCTACTTTCATTTCCTATAATGTTTCAGGCCCTGTTAATGTATTTCCACTGATGTGATCTCTGCATACAGGACCTGATCCAAAGCCCCGTGACTCGGGCCCCAGCTTTGCATAACTGTTGATGTCTGTAAAGCATTGTCAGCTCTTTTAGGATGGACGGCACGATGGTCCAGAAGCCGCAAAGGTATTTAGGTCTCCTATTGATTTCAATAGGCCTTAGGTGCCTAAATACCTTTGAGGATCTGGGCCTATAGACTGTAAGATTATCAATATAAAATCTGCAGTTTAGTAATCTGAAAGTCTGTGTTAAGCTTGAAATTGGGGCAAATTATTCTCCCCACGCCACATATTAGGCTTGTGTCATTCATCACATGGCTGGGGTGCCATCTTGCCACCCTTACTCCCATGAGTCAAGGAAAATACTCATGGGGGTAAGGGCTCCTTTGTAAACTTGCCTGGTATGTGGTGAGACTAGCGGTTCCTGGGCAAACTTAGTAGCAATATTTTTATTTTGATTAAATTTTAAAATTGAGGCGAAAATGCGTCAGGATTAAAATTCAGCCACAAATGGCTGGGGCCCCGACACATGTTAGCACCCTTGGTGACACAGACAGGCCAGAGCTTGTGTAGACATGGACTGTGGACCATCGTGTCTCTAGAGATCATGCTCTCAGGCAAGAGTGGGAAAATGCTGCTAGGATGGTTCGAGGGAAGCCTAGTGCCCCGGCCATGCTGCTGGGGCCTAGCACTCCCACAGTGGAAGTTGCACATGCCCGGGGGGAGGGTGCTGGAGGCAAGAGCGGGACCTAGAAGGGCTGGAACAGGCCTGGGACCAGGTAGGAACCCCTGGGACCCTCAGTCCCAGCCTGGAGCCAGCTGCTCCCTCCCTCCCATCCAGTCTTGGTATCTTCCCCCAGTGCACCTACTATCACTCCACCTCCCCATAAACAGGGAGCTTCCACTGCCCCCCGCCATGGTGTACCACTTGTGTGGAGGAAAGGCCTGATCTACGGCCCAATGACGTAACTGGGACTCGGCCCCACCAGGCGGACTCATTCCTGATGCTGTCTGTCAAGATGGTAATTTCCGTAAGTAGAAAATTTAACTGCCCATTTGTCTAAAAGCTTAAACGAACAGTATTCGCACTAAGAGCACAGTATTGCCTCAGTGACGTCACCAGAGTGTGGAGCTGTAAGAACTGTAACTGAGTATTGCGTCCAGTTTTGGTCCCCCCACTACAGCAGGGATGTGGACAAATTGGAGAGAGTCCGGTGGAGGGCAACGAAAATTATTAGGGGTCTGGGGCACATGACTTATGAGGAGAGGCTGAGGGAACTGGGCTTATTTAGTTAGCAGAAGAGAAGAGTGAGGGGGGATTTGATAGCAGCCTTCAACTACCTGAAGGGGGGTTCCAAAGAGGATGGAGCTTGGCTGTTCTCAGTGGTGGCAGATGACAGAACAAGGAGCAATGGTCTCAAGTTGCAGTGGGGGAGGTTTAGGTTGGATATTAGGAAACACTATTTCACTATGAGGATGGTGAAGCACTGGAATGGGTTACCTAGGGAGGTGGTGGAATCTCCGTCCTCAGAGGTTTTTAAGGCCCGGCTTGACAAAGCTCTGGCTGGGATGATTTAGTTGGGGTTGGTCCTGCTTTGAGCAGGGGATTGGACTAGATGACCTCCTGAGGTCTCTTCCAACTCTTAATCTTCTATGATTCTATGAGCGGGGTGAGTTCTGGTCAGCTGTAAAACCCACCGGCCTGTCTGGGCGCTTTGTGTGCCTGCTCCAAAGTGCATTGACGTCAGTGAGAGACTGTCCAGTGATGCCAGCAGGCTTTGGCTCCAACCCAACGGGCCTGTCTTATACCAGTATAGTTAAAGTGGCATAAACCTCCCAGTGTAGATTCCTTTCTCTCAATATAAAGGTGCTTTAGCCCGTCTAGTTATTCCAGTACAGGGAGAGGAATAATGTACTGGTACAAGCTGTTTTTATACTAGTGTAACTGGGTTGACTCTAGGGCTTGTAACTGTAGAGGGAAGAAAGCATCCCCCTAAGCCACATAGTTATACCAGTAAAACCTCCACGTGTGGCCTGAGCGTGACTGAGCTAGACCAAAACCACCGTTAGGTGTGTACCGTCTTTTGGCTGCTTTGTGTCGCCTGCAGGAGTCTCTGAATGACTGGAAAGTGAGAGGGGAGGGTGTGAAAGTAACTGAGAGGAGATGTTTTTTTCCCCCCGCAGACTCTGAAACACTGGGGTGGTTGGCTTTTTTAGCTCCTGGCCATTTAATGCTCTTCGGAGAAGAGACTCCTCTGTTAACGATTCATCTGGTTAGTGAAGCGCTGAGAGAGGCATGTTGCACATGGGTCACTGTCATGAGTCCCCCCAGCTGAGCCAGAGAAGATGAGACTTCCCTGATATTTCTAAAACTAACAAACAAACAAAGCTTGTCTTCTAACCTCCTTGCCCCCCTTCCTCCAAAAGGCAAAGATTTCAGGACTCCTTGATACATAGTAGAATCAAAGGGGACACACATTCAACCTTGTTTCCTTAGGCCACTTTTAAAGGCACACTGGCTCTTTTGTGCAAGATAAGGTGATTGTCCTGGCCATTCCCCAGGGTGGGTAATTCTGGTCTATCCTCTGCATGCTTGGAAAACCTAAAGAGCAAACCTGCCTTTTGGTACTTTGCATTTCTGGTCCTGCATGGAACCTGGAAACACGATGCTGACAACGGTGAGAAATGAATTAACCAAATTTGTCTTTCACCCTCTAAAAGGTTTAGCACCGGCGAGCCAAAATCAGGCTCCACCTCCCTGAACCCAAGGCTGGTAGGCAGGCAATAGTCAACGTTGTCCTGTGCCTCCTACTGGCTAAAAGCTGCATAAGTCCCCCTCTGACTACAGTGCCCACGAAGACGAGCTTACTCCAGTCCAGTGAAGGGGCCAGCAGCACCAGACCTGGTGAAGCAGCAGTATGGGAGCTTAACTCTGCAATGCCACTGACTTGCTGCAGCCAGTCAAACATCTTCTGAGGTGCTCCAGGAGGGGGTATTGGCAGAATCCCCACCCCACTGCGCAGACGAAGAGGCCTGGAGAACACAAGTATCGGCTGCCTACCCAGTCAAATACAGGTAGTGTCCCTTCACGTAACCTCTCGGAGTCAGGTCACCCCCAATATCCCACTGAAAGAGGGTTCAAGCCTTTCTCCCAGCAGCAAGCGTATTTGGACTATTTCAAAGGGGCTGATAGGAATGCGTAAAAAAATGGGTGAATCTCACTGACACTTTGCATGTTTGGCTGCCTCCATGGAGTATTCTTTATGACATAGTTTACCTGACAAGTTTTATAGCATTCATCCTATTAATCTGTTTATTTTTGCTGGGGAGAGACTAATACAAAGTTCTTGACTGGAGCTATTAAAATGTATTATCCGATGTTCATATTTATTCTAGGGATAAAGGCTTGATGAATCCTAACTACTGAATGGATTTAGGTACAAACCTACACCTAATTAGGGAATCATAGTGCTAAAAAAGGGAAGCTATTTGAGGGCTAAATATAGGGCTTATAAGGAAACCTGAGTGTGACCTCAGCTAGAAAGCCGTGACCAGTTTCAAGCAGAGTAGCTTTATTGACTTCATAATTACTCTGAGCTCATTTTGGTAGGAAAAAGCTGGATGTACTTTCTTTCGCTGTCGTTTTTGAAAGGGGGAGAGGGAGAGAGAGACAAAGACAGAGAGTGGGTGTGGGTGTGGGATCATTTTCAAGCAACATGAAGCCCAAGGCAAAATGGTCTTCTGGTACCGGATCTCAACCTCTCAGTTGCTCTGTGGCGATCTTATTGATTTCCTTCGAAAGGGTAATAGCATTGGGAGAACTCAGTTTAGATCACAATCATTTTATCTTTAAAACCTCAGCAACAAAACATTAATCCATGCTGCTTTTAGGTGTCGGGCTGATAACATCCTGCTGCCCAATGACAGCAAATAGTAACAAGCAAGTGGTGTGGGGGAAAAAAATACCTCTGCCCATTAAGTGAGTGTAGATAGGGCCAAATTCCAATACCCTTATTCACCCTTAGTAGCTTCTTTACTCCACCATAGCCTCCGTGACTTCAGTGGGGCTATTTGTAGAGTAACACTTACTCATGCTGAATAGTATCTAGCATCATCTGGCCCCTGCATTGTAATTGTGAGCGACCAAACCTTTTAGGTTGGTTTCAAAATGAATTTGGTTCTTTGATGTCTTTTTAGCATCTTCCTGCAGATTAAAGAGCCCTGTATGGACAACTTTATTGGGCAGAAAGGGGCCTGCTGGTCCTCCTCTTTTTTTTCACTTATGCCAGTCCAGTGTGGGTATAGAATGCTACCAAATGAAAATGATGGCATTTTGCAACCCACTTCCATAGGTTTTTAAGTCTAGAAAGGATAATTATGATCACCTAGTCTAAGTATTACAGCAGAGCTAGCCACTGCTATAAACTAGGTTGCATAGGAGTGTAATGAACCTGTCAGTTACAACAGGTTTCAGGCTAATTTCTTTTTCACTTCCACAGAACGTTCTGCAATTCACCTTTCACCAAACACCACCTTTCCACCCAGGGCTCATTCGTTGCACCGAGTACAAGGCTGACGAGGAGGAAGAATTGGAGAATCTTGTCATTGCAAAATATAGCTAGATGCAGCAAAATTTGCCACATTGTTGGCTGCCATTAGAGCAGTGGTTGCAATTTTTAATGTGTCAGAGTCCAAACAAGAAAAAAAAATACAATAAAATTTGCCTGTCCCTCGTTAAGGAGCAAATAATTAGAAAGCAAAATGGTGACAGAGTAGTGAAGAGTTACACAGCTGACCAATTTACAGGCCCAGCAGGCAGATCCTCTGCCGGTGTAAATTGTTCCAACTTCTTTGAAGTCAATGGCGCTTTGACAATTTAGGCCAGCTGAGGATCTGTTCCCACAGGTTCTCAGCTTTGCAAAGAATGCATTCATTTTAGCCACATAATGCAAATCCCTACACTGGAAAAATTCCATTGAACCTTATTACTTTCATAGCATTAGTTGTTGTAGCAACTGAACAGGTCCCCTGAGATGGGATAGTGTTTAGTTTTATAGAAAACAAGGGGTAAATTTTAAGGCTTTTTAAAAAAAAAAATTATTTTTCCTGCCAAGATAGTCCTCCTTGGTCCCAGCAAGATCGGTGACCCTTGGTATTAACATTGGCTCTTTAGTAGCAAAATATTGCCTGGCGTTTCCAGCAGCTATTAGGCTGCCTTCAGTATAGCTAAAACCGGCATGTGATTACTTCTGTCCACAGGAGCAGGTGTGCTCTGTGTCACCAGTCAGGGATTGTGGCTCTCACTTTGGAACTATGCAGTAACTTGGCAACGTAAGACTTGCTGACGTAGCTGATGTTATTGAGCTCAGTGAACTAATAAGCCATTTTTCTTTCCAAATTTGGAGCGTGTACAAGCACAGGGGGAATATGGCATTGGCTAGAGCCAGCATAGTGGGAGGGAGGGATGGAAGCAAAGGTGCTGCGCTGATTTCCCTACATAGCTTTAGGTACCTCATTCCCAACCAGCAACGCTTATGCAGTGGGATATTCATGGATCCAGCTAGACTCCAGTCTCTGAGAGTGGCCAGTAGAAGATTCTTTAAAAGAAGATGCCAAAACCTCTGCAATGGCAGTTATAGGATAACCTGCCCGCCAGGGAAAGTAATCCTTCTGCCCCTAATGAATTAGCTGTTAGTTCATACGCTGGCTTATGAGGGTTTATGCCTCTTCCTCTGCTCTTGGAGTTTATAGTATTTACAGTAAAGATGCAAAAAAACAAAAGTCACTTTCACTTGCAGCATAAGTATCTCTGTCTCAAAGCAACAATGGAGAGAATGAGAATTGGCTAATTTGATCCAGGACTAAATGTCACCATTTTGGTTAATGGCCACAGTTATAGGCAGCGTAGTCCACTATTGTCCATTATGGAGGTTTGGGGTTGTTGTTTTTCTTTTGTGTGTGTGTGTGTGGGGGGGGGGGGGGTTGCACCCTCCTCTGAAGCAGAGGCTGCTGGTCCCTCTCCACTGGACTAGATGGATCATTTCCGGTGTTCATTAAAACCATGGCAAAGTTGTGCTAAAAGACGAAAGGCCATATTTATCTTTGGAAGTGATGTGGTCATCATAAAAAAAGTCATACTTTTCACAGAATGGGCACCCATTTAGGCTACCTAGGTACTTCTACATGGCCATATGACTATACTCTGGGAGCTCCTCCCAGATATGTATAGCTTGTCCTCACAAAACACCCTTTGAGGGAGGGAAGTATATGGAACATGCTACAGGTGGGAAACTGAGGCACAGGGAATTAAGTGACTTTCTCAAGGTCAACACAGGCCATCTGTGGCGGAGCTGAGAATGGAACCAGATTTTCTGAGTCCCAGTCTAGTGCTGAACCACTTGACCTCCCTTCGCTCTAGGACAGAGGTGGGCAAACTACGGCCCGCGGGACCGTCCTGCCCAGCCCTTGAGCTCCCAACTGGGGAGGCTAGCCCCTGGCCCCTCCCCCACAGCCTCAGCTCGCCATGCCGCCAGCGCTGCGAGAGCCGCCGGGGTGTAGTGTATTAAATTGCTCCCTGTAGGAATGTGCTACTTACGGAGCACAAGGACTGGCAGCCGTAAGTAGTACACGGTAAGTAGCACATTCCTATGGGGAGCAATTTAATACACTACACCCCTGGTAGGGAAGGCAAACAACCTGGCCCCTGCCCCCTATCCACCCCCTCCCACTTCTCGCCCCCTGACTGCCCCCCTCAGAACGCCTGACCCATCCAACCCTCCCCACTCCTTGTCCCCTGACCGCCCCCTCCTGGGACCCCCCGCCCCAACCGCACCCCCAGGACCCCACTGCCTATCCAGCCCCCCACCCCCATATCCCTGTCCCCTGACTGACCCGACCCCTATCCACACCTCCACCCCCTGACAGGCCCCCCCAGGACTATCCAACCGCCCCTGTTCTCTGGCCCCTGACTGGCCCCCGGGACCCCCTGCCCCTTATCCAACCCCCCCGCTTCCCCCCTTACCATGCTGCTCAGAGCACCAGGACTGGCAGCCGTAAGTAGTACATGGTAAGTAGCACATTCCTACGGGGAGCAATTTAATACACTACACCGGCCCTCCATGCAGTTTCGGAACCCTGATGTGGCCCTCAGGCCAAAAAGTTTGCCCACCCCTGCTCTAGGAGGAGGCCAGTTCGGGCTTGTAATGTGTGTCCCCTTTGGTGACATAGCTACTTGATCACTCAGTACTGGACTGGATCCACCAACTGACTGGCCATACGCCCCCAAACAGCTGTCTGCCTGCCATGCTTTACAGCAACTATCAGCCTGGGCCAAATTAAAAACAGTGGCACAGACATGAAAAGTATCTGTTGATACTCACACCTTCTTGTTAACTGCTGGGAATGGGCCACATCCACCTTGATTGAATGGGCCTCGTTAGCATTACAAAAAGTAATTTCCCCTCTGTTGTTATTCACCCCTTCTTGTCAACTGTTGGGAATGGGGCACCTCCACCCTAATTGAATTGGCCTCATTAGCACTGACCACTTGGTAAGGCAACTCCCATCTTTTCATGTGCTGTATATTTATACCTGCCTACTGTATTTTCCACTCCATGCATCTGATGAAGTGGGTTCTAGCCCATGAAAGCTTATGTCCAAATAAATCTGTTAGTCTCTAAGGTGCCACAAGGACTCCTTGTTGTTTTTACAGACATGAAATGTTCCTCAGCCTGAAAGTTGCTTGATTTATGCTTTTAAAACGGATCTTTATTTAAAAAAACAAATCTTCTTGTCACTTACTCAGAGCCAGAAACCTACCTTATGGACTGATCAGACTTAAATAAATAAATTATGTTTTTTGTCGGTTACCACCTGAAGCATAAGAAGATGATCATGTATGTTCTATCGCAAAAATAAAAGCACAGTGTGAACGAAAACGCTGAAAGTCCCGAACTGTCACTTTCAGCAAGGAACTTGGGGTTAAATTAAAAATCCCTGAGAATTGAGTTTTATCAGGGCATGTCTGGCAGACCAATGGTACGGCCATAACACAACGGGATCAATGGTACGGCCATAACACAACGGGATCAATGGTACGGCTATAACACAACGGGATCAATGGTACTGCTATAACACAAAGTGGCGTTTTAAATGTTATGCACAGTGGTTGTTTACTTCAAGGGGAAAAAAAGTTTTTAAAATGAGAAGGCTGATAGTAGAAAAATACTAAAGAGAATAGCTCTAGGCAACGTCATGGAAGATCTAGTTTGCTGGTTCAGACCCCCTACTGCAGTTAAAGCACTGACATAGCACTCGGGAGAGTTAGATTGAACTCTGCCACAGACTTGTGGGGTGACCTTAGGCGATTCACTTAAATCTCTCTGGCCCTCAATTCCCCCCCCCCCCATTTTAAAATGAGGATAACACCACCTCTTTTCTCCCAACCTCTGCATGTTTCGATTGTAAACTCTGGGAGAGCCTAGCTCTGATCTCAGTTGAGGCTAACATCATAGATTTTAATTCATAGATTTTTTAAGGTCAGAAGGGACCACAGTGATCATCTAGTCTGACCGCCTGCATTTCCGCTGCCATCGAATTTCATCCATCACAATTTGGATAATAACTCCATGGTCAGTAGTGCTCTGGTAGTCTAGAGCATCTATAAATAACATACTAGTGCTACTAGGGGGGCGGGGAAATAAAGCAATCTCCCTAGCCACTGGAGAAGATGATCAGGCAGCCAAGCCCTTCGAATGAACAGGCAGAGGCTCCAGCCACTACAGGCTGGTTTTGAATGCATGCTTAGGCTGAAACCTTTTACCAGAACGACAGCTTGCCCATGGTGACTGAGGCCTGATTCCCCAGAGAGCTGGGACGCAGCAGGCAGCAGCAGTACAAGCTTCCTCAATGCTGCCCATTGTTTCACAGGATAATCTACTGTAAGGATTTGGTTAAACATGCTGTAATACAGTACCAATGGCTTGCATTATAAAATCAGCAGGTCCCTAGGCTCGGCTCCTAGCTGTGTGCTCAGGTGCATGCGAGGCAATGCCAGTGAAGCATGCCGGGTGTTCATTAGCACAGACACCGGGCCTAGATATTTCCATTGTAGGGTCTGATCCTCCAGCGAGCTCTCAACTCCCACCAATTTGAATACTCAGCACTTTGTAGCATCAGGCCTGTAGTTGGAGGGAATAATGACAGTTATAGACAGCGTCTAAGAGTCAATCACTATTATTATTCCCATCAGTGAGTACTTGATCAGTTATGCAGTTGATTATTAGGTAGATTTCAGTAACTCGCTGTTCTCCAAACCCACCATTTACCAGAAAGGTTTTGAAAATGAATTGATTTCAGCAATTACCTGTTAACTGACGCAGCGTGGACACAGGGCTGAATGCACTCTAAGAGGTACACTGGCTGGCCTACAGAAGAAGGTCATGATGTAGGACCCGTGTAGGGTGAAATTTGCCCAGGGGAGAGTAGCTTGCAAAGGCATGGGGCCACTCCTTAGGATGGCTCCCCCATACTAGAAGAAAAATGCCTCACTGATACCAACACGTACCATTTAGTAGGCTCAGATAAGCTGGCCTATATGGCACCTACTTTACTACAGCTACTGCATACGAGAGGAAGGATGGGCCAGTGCTTAGGGGACTGGCCTAGGCTGTAGGAGACAAGTCCCTGCTCGACCATAGATTCCCTGTGTGGGAAAGTCTAAATGTATTTGTGGTGCTGGGCCTTAGCCTCTCTGTCCCTCAGTTCCCCGTTTGTAAAATGGGAACAACAGTATTTCCAGCCCTCCCAGGGGTGTTGTGAAGCGCTCAGATTGTACCTAAACTATCTACGGAGATACAAGCCGTATAATGAGGCCGCTTAGGATCATGTATCCTGCCTCTGGTGTGGTAAACAAAAGAGAAATGGGGGGGGAGGAGAGCTGGGGAAATGCCCTAGCTCATTATGTAATCTGAAGAGCTGTTGGGTCTTGGCTGTGATTAACATCACCAGTAATCAGCAATTCGATGCAAAGCAAATCCACATGGCTTTTTGTACACTGAGATTCACTCCTTAACCCCTGGATTTATGGCTAATCGCCCTTTAAATGCCCCCTGTCCTGCAGGTAGGGAGAGCAGAGCATGGGAGCACAAGCTGCACGGTGGATCTAAGAGCAGATTCCTTGGTAAAGAAACAACAGACAATCTTCAGCTGGAAAGGGCAGAAAGTTGTTTCATAGGGTTAGCTTTGTCTAGCTAGCAGATTGGAGGGGACGTGCTGAAGCCCTTGTGGTCCTGGCTGGGATGCATAGAAGTAGGGATTACTGCATCTGTAGGATCCTCTCAAAACCCCCCATTGGTGCTCTGCAGGCTTCTGACTCCACAAGGGGTTGGCAGCTTGTGTAACTCACTGATGGTCAAATCAGGATTAATGTGTGCAGTTAGCCCCTACTCAGATTGGGAACCCTGTCCTGAGTGGGGAATGAAGAGGCGCCTGCTAGCAGAGATGCCTATGGGAGCACAACTCCTCCTATTGGGAAGGAGGGTGGCCAGGAAGCAGTGTATGGAGCAGAGCAGACTGTATGGAAGCCTGCCCCAAATCTGCAGGTTTTTGGAGCTTGATCCCCCGCTTCCTCAGCTGGGCAAACTGTTCCTCTCTCCTTGCCCCAAACAATGGTAGAACCACGAGACCAGGACATACTCCTGGTGTGGAATCCTGGCCACAGTAAAGTCAAGGGGAGTTTTGCCATTGACTTCAATGGAGACAGTATACACGGTCCTCGCTTGGGAGATGGGGTCCCAAAGATTGTTTTTTTTAGAAATATTCTTTTTGTTTTAAGTACAGAATTATTTGCTAGCAAATCTAATATAATTCGGCCAAATAGGTGAATGAAAGTGTATTAGGGATTGGGAAGCTCATGTGCTGGTGTGTCAGTTTTGACTCTGTCCAGGAACTTATCCTTTTTTGAAAAGTCAAAATTGCAATACTTAAAAAAAAAAAACCCCATCAAATCAATGGCAGCTGCCTTTACAAGTGATTGCTATGCATGTCACACAGCGCAGAACGATGCTGAGATAGCTTTGAACATGTGCTCTTTGCTGCTTCCCTAAAGCAGAATTGATTATTGTTAAGTGTTTTGTTAATGTATTCAGCTGAATAGCACAAAATCATTATGTTGTTCAGTTCATAGCAATGATCTTGGAGCTGCTTAACACCTGTGGACTGGGGCCGATCCTCAGCCTCTGTAAATTGGTGTCGGTCCATTAAAGTCAAAGGAGTTAGGCCAAGTCACACCAGAAGAGACCTGTCCTAGATGATTCATTTTCCTGCTGAAATTCCTGTTCAGAAAATCTTATCTGGGTTGTTGCTTTCAACTCTTCATCTCACGTGTACACACAAACAAATATACACACTCGAACACAGAGAAATTGAGTAGAAGTGGGTCAAAACTGGGACTGCTACACCCAACGCCCTTGATTATGTCAGCTTAATTGTTATTGCAGCCTGTTTTACTTTAAAAGAGGAGCCAGCCTGATCATCAGTTCTCTGTTGGAGTTTCCAGCCGTGGTAGATGGGCAAATAAAACCACACCCTTTGAACTGTAAACTAAGGGGATTTGATATGGATAATCAGTGGACCAGAAAAATTGTGCCATTCACACATTTTTATTTAAAAAGTGTGATTCTTATTATAAAATGTTAATCCAGAGAGTATATATTCCTACTAAAATCCTTTCAATATAAAATACAATATTTTAAAAAGTAAAACGTGATACAAAATGGTGTAAGACGTAAGAAAAACCCCTCTGCAGTGAATATAAATATCCTCATTGCAGCTCCTTTTAAAGGCTGCAGATGCATCCCTGTTAATATCTTGGAAATAATTCCCTCCAGGTCAAACCATCTCCTCTGTTCTGGTCCAGCCACTTCCCACAAGGGAAAATCGTGGTCACTCCAGTAGCTGAATTGGTGATCTCTACCCTCTCCACTAACCAGCCGGTTGCTATGCCGCTGTTGTCATGTTCAATCCGGACTTTTTTCAACTCCCCCAACTCCAGGGTTTCCAGGCAAAACCTGTTGGTTTTGCCCCGTTCAAAGAGGTTCCGGAACTTCTGCTTGAGAGCACGCTTGCCCGAATCTCCATTTATTCCAAAGACGGTGATAAAGACATTGGCGTCGGTCCCAGCTCCTTTTTCAGACCCTGTAACCACAATGACCTCATATTTGACTGGCACCAAGCTCCGGGCTTTGCTGGCAAAACTCTCTATGACCTTGGCACACTCAAAGACTTTGTAGTCACCCCTCTTGTTCCTCAGTGGAATTTTTGCATTGCCCTTGAAAAAATATCTGCCAAAGGAAAGTTAACAATGTGTTAATAATATGGCCTTTTGCTTTGCATTATGAATGCCCAGGTATAATAGGGACAGGCGATTTAATACTACTACTGTTTCAACCTTGTATTTAGAATGAGAGGAACATATCCTTGCTTGGGACTCGAACTGAAGAGTCTGGGATTTTAAGAAACAGCACTGCACGGTGTGCTACAGGAAACTCTCTAAAGGACGTAGCCAATTATTGTGCAACTTTGAAATACGTAGCCTCCCTGGAAACACAAATTCAAGTCAGAGAAAGTCAACTCAGCCCTTCAACCTTACAGTTCTTCTACATTTCAGCATTACCCAATACACTCGCCTTTGAATAGGCCGAGCTGAAACAGCTGGCGTGAGTGACACCGTATGTGTATGAACGCTTCAACTTTTTCTGAAGTTCAAAAGTCCTGTGGCAGCGGACTTCCCCCAAACCATAACAATTTCCATTGCCCTCTTGCCCTCAAACAGCTCTAGCCCCACTCTCTAATTACAGCGGAGGCAGCTCATTTTACTTGTGCTTTTACTGGATATTTTTGGCGTAGGTGGCGCATAATGGAGGCCAGGGAAGGCTAAGCCTTGCCCCCAACCCTTGCGCCACCATGGGGGAGGGGCAGTGGTGGATTTGTGACCCCCCCCTGAAAAGTCCCCTCCCACCACAGCCCCAGGACTGGAGGAGCTCTCGCTCCCCGCTGCGACTCTGCGGCTGAGGCAGGGGCACAGAGCTTTTCCAGTCTTGGGGCGGGGGAGTGAATGGGGGGGGGGATGAGAGGGGGTGGAATGGGGTGGAGCCATGGGCGGGGTCACGGGTGGAAGGGGCAGAACAGGGGAGGGGCCCCGGGCTCGGTGCTCCAGCCAGGGCCATGGGGGGTGGCTGACAGCAGCGAGTGGGGGCAGGGCTCCCGCCAAAAGAGGCGGGTCCTCAGCTGGAAGAGGTGGGCAGGGGGCTAGCCTTCCCAAGAGGAAGCTTCGCCCACCACCCATTGTTTTTTGGATATCATGGACTTATTCTGAAGGCTGTTGTAGCTCTATTGCAACTCGGGGTGAGCAGCAACTCTAAACATTGGTAGAACACGACTGTTCAAATCCCATGCTGTCAAGCGGATGGTTGAGATGACTTCAATCTTCCTAAGCTGCACCTTGAGATTTGCCATCGCGTACATGCAACGTAGCAAGGGGAAGGGGCTTCCTAGCTGAACCGCCCCTCCTCGGATTTCCAGGTTGAAAACCTGTTGTGAGGCCGCCATGTTGCAGGTTCAGTGCTGCCCTCTGCTAGGCCAGGCACCGCTGCAGAGGATTATTGAGGGAGTTGTGTCATGACAGGAGCGCTGCGCTAGCACGTTTAGTTAGGCATTAGGGCTGAAGATCAAAAACAATAGACCATGCTGCTCCCTATGCCTAGACCAGCTTAAAAATATCTTTTAGGCAGGGTCCTTGAGCCAAATTCTGCTCCAGTGTCCCCAGGTGCAGTGTCTGTCAAAGTCACTTTCATAGAATGTAAGGCTAGAAGGGACCATTGTGATCATCATGTCTGGCTTCCTGCATCACAGAGGCTATAGATCCTCACACAGGAAATCCTGCATCAAGCCCATAACTTCTATTTGAGCGAGAGCATTGCTTTTAAAAGGACATCCACTCTTGATTTAAAGACTTTGAGTGATGGAGAATCCAACATGTCCCTAGGTAACTGAAGTCACTCAACTTATGCCAGAATTGAATGTGGTGCCCTTGTTGTCTTATTTGCCTGTCAAGTGTCATGTACACTCCCAGAGCTATGAAAATAATATCATAAATGGCTACTATCGCAGAGCCCAGCAGAGCAGGCAGGCTGCTGCTTTTTGATTTAAAACAATCAAACAAACTTAGGGACAAGTTTTCAAAGTTAGGTGCATCATCTATGCTCTCACCCATCAAGGTGAAGTGCAGCAATTACCACCATCAATGGGATGACAAGGAAGGGGCCAGAGGTGAGGGAGAACAGGAAAAGAGGGAATATTAAAGGCTGGGGGAGGAAGTATGTGTGTCCCCTCTCTCCTCGTTTATAACTCTCAGCTCATCCTGAGCAGACAAAGGAAGCCGCAAGCACTGAAATATGTACCAGATGCTGAAAACCCTTCACTCCACTGGGATGCCTCTGGCGATGTACAGGAAGCACATAACATACTCATAAATTACTGTGTGTCTGGTAATCAGCCAGAGATTTGGACATTGGGCTTTTAATGAGGTATTTTATTTGCAATGATGCAAGTCATTTCCACCTGTGTTTTCTCCCTCTCCTGTCCAAACGGCAGCAGGCACTCCCTGAAGGAATTCAGCTGGATTGCATTATGCATGGGTAAAATTAAGACCTGAAGAAAGGGCTTCTGCAGTACCATAGTGTTACCATATTTCTTAAGGTCTTACAACACTTCTAATGCGTCTGAAACCACAGAAATACCTGCCCATGTTTGGAAAGAAGTTTTGTACCTGGGAGGGTCTGATGAGAATAAATCCTGAAGCCCTTATTCAGGGGTGGGAACGTACTTCCCAGTGAGAGCTTTTTTAACTCTCTCACAACTGCCGTGTTGCCAGCTTTTGGGATTTTTATCGTGGATTTTGTGATATTCTGAGTTTTCCTTAAAACCTCGGCTGGGGGAATTGTCTCATTAGGTGAGAATCTCAGCTTTCTTTCTTTCTTTCTTTCTTTCTTTCTTTCTTGTAAATTTCTACCCCTCAAAGTTGCAGAGAAAAGCTTGAAAACATGACCCAATTGTATGCTAATGGCTCTAAAACCAAAAGGCAAAGAACAAGAACCGAAATATATTATTTAAAATAAAATCATGACTGTTAAGTCAATCTTTTTAATTTGCCTGGTTTTTGGGGGGGAGGTAGAGGGGAAACGGGGGGGAGGGGGTGTCTCCTCTCATCATTTTTGAACCTCTGGGCTGGGCAATACTGAAGGCTGGATCCAGGAACTGGAGCAGCTGCTGCTAGGTAGGACTGTGGTTACGGAGAACACTCAAGAAGGCAGGGTTCTGGGAGGAACGGGCTGTGACAGGCTGCAACTTACAGCAGAATCTTGTTGCTGTACTATGTCATGTTTAAATAAAAGACTTGAATTGTGCTTTAAGAAGACCCCTGCCCCCTTGTGGGGCCACATTGGTTTCAGTGAGGCCCTTCAGATGCACAACAGCCTCGGGAATGTGGCTGTGATTGCAGGGTCGGGCGTTAAGAGCCGCAGGTTTCCCCTGATTGCGAGACAAGACTATGACTGACTGAGTTTTCATTCTGCAAATATTAACATGGCCCTTCTACAGGCTGATTTGATTTAGCTGTTGATTAATTTGCTGGAAGAGACACTTAACATCAAAATCTCACATCAAGGATTTCTTTTTAAACACTAAACTATCTCAGCAGGAATGAAACCCTTAAAGTTAAATACTTTAACGGTAGTGGAAATATCGCAGAGAAGAAGAGGAATCCATTAATAGTTTGGATGTGTTTGCTTAGCTATTTTGGCCCAAGATTGACAGCTAGTAGGTATTTGCTTTTCGGATGTCCATTCTTTTCCTTTTCCTGCCTATTCTCCGCGCTAGCAGCTCATTAATTCTGCATGAACATTGCCACTTCCAAACGAAGGGCTCAGGCTGATGGGGCCAGGGAGTTGAAGTGCTGAGAGGTTAGCCGATCACACGAGATCACCAAGATAATCTGAAGTCTCTTGAAAATCTTGGAAGGTTTCTGCCATCTCCAAACCAGAGAATAAAAATATCTTTTGGTTTTTGTGACAGGGTGTACTGGGCCTTTGTGGCCCCCTCCTGGAGGCCCCATCATCCTGCCCCAGGAAAGGAGCAGCGAGGGTGGATCCTGGACTTGCCTAGCGAGGCTGCATGGAAGCAGCCAATCAGAGCCCAGCGGACTCAGCTAAAAGGCACTGCAGGGCCCAAGCAGGTCAGTTCCTGTCTGGGACTAGAGGGGCAAGGTGGGGTGCTTCTCTCTGGCCTTAGGAGCTTACAGGATAGACAGAGTCTGTTACCGGCTGCATTTGCTTAGCGGGGTTTGCAGGGAGAGAGGAAATAAGACCTTAATCCTGAGATAAGGGTGAAGCTAAAAGGGGACAGGCAGGAAGAGGCCAAGGAAGAAGTGGCAGCTAATTGAAATTGAGCAATATGTGGTGGCTGTTCATAGGGTCGCTGGGTTGGAACCTAGAGTATTGGGCTGGGTTCTGCTACTGGCTAGAAGTAAAGTGGTGTAAACCCCACAAAGTGGGCAGGACTGAGTTGGAAGGCACCTTCTAAGGGCAGATAGACTGTTTATCTAACAGATGGTATATACCCCAGAAGGTGTTAATCTAGACTTGGCTGGAGAGCCAAGCCACAGAAGACCTGCCAAGCAAGTCTGGCAATACTGCATACAGCAGCAGGAGGCGCTCAAGAGGTGTGTCTCCCTGTTATAGTTTTGTAGATGACTCCTGAGGTGCTTTTGGATCCAAGGATTCATACTGGAACCATCCCAAAACGCAAAGGGAGTCAAATCTGAGGTTTCTCCCATGTTGAATACTGACATGCCTGAATGTCATTTTCACAGAAGCAGTTTAGAGGCCAATCTTTGAAAAGTGGCCCATAGAATCTAAATGACCAGGACTAGATTTTCAACGAGTTTAGGTGTGCAGGGTTGTTGGGTTTTTTTTGCAAAATACATGCTGGTTTGTTTTATGACTGTGCATCCATCTGCACATGCAACTACTTCACACCAGAAACATGGAAACCATGCACGCGAATTAGACTTGTCTGCAGCAGCTCCTAAAAGTTTTAAATATCTTGCCCTTAGTTTTTAAAACGCGCTAAGAATTTTTAAGGCTTAACATGCATGGCTAGGAAAGGTTAACTATGAAGAAACTCAGAAATATGGTTACAATACTATTTAAGTCTCCCAGGCCATTCCGCTTTTAGCCCCTGGAGTTCTTTATTGCATACTGCATATCTGTTTTGATGGAAGCAACTTACTTGTTGCAAAGTTCCATCTCTGTTATGATTATCTCTCGGACATGCCAGTACGCATCAGCTTTTGTGGTTGACTTCTTTCCATCTTTTGGACAGTGACCAACACAGATGGCTGCAATATCACCAACGTTCTTTGAAGAAAACAGAAATTTGTCTGTTGCTCCCCTGCAGGAAACACAGAAGAGTTTCAATTAACATCTTGGAGACTGGCAATGACTTGTGTCATGTTGACATTAAGTAATTTGCGCGTGGCTATGAAAGATATAAAACAAACCTTCATTTAAAGTCATTTGATTTAACCCATAATTATTTACCACAAAGTATAATTTCCGTATTTAAATTCACTATTTTTCCTGATTAGGGTGACACTTTAAATTACTACCACTAGGACCTTCCAGGGTATGTTTGAGCTACTTCACATCCAAAATCAATTTGCCTTGTTATAGAGAAAGCTAAAGAATGACTAATTTTCCCCTAAAGCATTCATTTTTTTTTCTTGACAGATATTGTATCTGTTGTAGATCTACTGAGCATAGCTGCTTTTAAAACCACCAAACTACCCCTCCTGCTTTTAAGCTGTTCTCAAGATGGGCTTTTAAGAACAATGTATCTCTGTCAAACATTTGGCCAACTCTTCTGTTGTGTATCTTTAGTAGCTGCCTTATTGGATTAGACCAGCAGTTTTCAACCCACAACCCAATTAGCACACAGCTGTGTGCTAAAAAAAATTCAAAATTTGCCACTCTGGTCTGGCAGAGGGCGGGGCTGGTTGAGCGGGAGAGAGCATAAGGCAGCTTGCTGAAGTGTTCCTACCAGCAGGGGGCTGGTGAGTGCTGCAGGGGACAGGAGAATGGGTCTCTGGGCCGGGTTGGGGGGAGATCTGGGCAGTGAGGGGGTTGGGTGCTGGAAACTAGGGGTTTGCGGGCGTGCTGCAGCACCCCCAGGTTTTAGGTGGGGCTCCACTCCTGGCCTGGAGCCTTGGATCATGGCTGCCAGCTGCCTGGCCCCACACAGCGGGGTCCCGGTCTGGCTGCCGGCTGCCCGGCCCTGCACGGTGGGGTCTGGCCCTGCGCTGCAGGGTCCCCGGTCCGGCTGCCCGGCCCAACGTGGCAGGTCTGGGTCCCAGCTGTCCAGCCCTGCGCCCAGGGCTCCACTCCTGGTCCCACTCTGTGGAGGTGTCTCTGGGTAGCGGGGTGCTGGGCATAGGCGACTGTGTGTGGGGTTTTTTTGGGGGGGCCCTGTGGCTCTCAACCTGTGGTCCATGTAATACATTGTGGGCCGCATGTGCAGCCCACTATGATAAACAGGTTGAGAACCACTGGATTAGACTGTTAGTAAGGCTGTGAGTCTGTCAGGGAGGTTACGGAAGTCACGGAATCCGTGACTTTCCAGGACCTCCATGACTTCTGCAGCAGTGGGTGCGGCTGGCCTGGGGGGCACCTGAGCAGCCACCTCCCCGCCCCTTCCCAGCACCGAAGATTGAAGATTTAGTTGGGTATATAGTACAAGTCATGGACAGGTCACGGGCCATGGTTTTTTGTTTACTGACCGTGATCTGTCCGTGACTTGTACTATATACCCCTGACTAAAATGTAGCCTTAACTAGTAGTTCATCCAGTTGTCTGTCTCCAACAGTAGACAATGCTTAGTACTTCAGAGGAAGGAATCCTAGCCCCATTATACCCCTGGCCAATTGTGTAAATAGAGGAGGTTCCTTCTTGACCACCACAGACAATCTGCTTATTATGTGAAATATGAGAGTTGTTTCTTTTTATTGCAGTCCTATCCGTCCCCAAACTGTGCCAAACCACTTCATAACAGGAGCCAGCACTGGTTAACAGATGGAGGTTTCCTCGTATCATGGCTGTTTGCTGTTGGGTCACTGATGTTTAAAATAGCTACGTACACACTGATGCCATTAATATTAGAGTCCAATTTACTTACAAGTTTGCCTGCCTTGGAAGGAACTCTCTTGAGTTCCTGACAGAAAAACACTCCCTCCTTCCACAACAAACAGGCTACTCTGATATTCTTTGTGGTCTACGGGCAGCATACTGTGTACAGTGTCCATAAACAAAAACAACACAAAACCTATCTCATGGATACTAATAACTAGAGGGGTTTGACCAGTTCTTAGTGTGTTCAGGTGTAGATTTCAAATGTGGAAGAGGGACTCTCATTCGTTTCATCCACATAAAGGTGCCGCCAGCCAGTCTATACACTACACATAATAGCACCCATTCATATCTGCAGTATAACGTTTTCTTTCATCATTTCTCTCTCTCCTTTTCGTGCACCCAGGACATATACCAGAGATACCTAAATCAAAGATTTGGAATGTTAGGTCAGATCTAAACAGCACGGACAACATTTAGCATGGAATTATTTTTACTCTCTTTCACCCCAGCAACCTTCTGTCGGAGATGTTAAAAACACCTCCCCCTCAGATGAGTTCTTCCACAGCTCCTCCCAGCTGAGCCTGTTGGGGTTCCCCTTAGGCTCATCTGGCAAACCCCTGAAGTATCAGGACCCTTGTTTAAGTTTTGAAGGATATGCGCACACATACATGTACGTGTCCAATCCCCAGATGGACATGTCTGCTCATTCTTAAACTTGGCCTCCAGAGGCAAACGTTACTACTTTCTTCCACTTTACTACCTGTCGTATCTTTCGGAAAGGAAAGGAAGAAATGGTCTGACACTCCTAATGCTGCTCCATGGATCCTCCAGAGGGAGGGAGGGAGGGGCCTTTGTAAGAGAGACACAGCTGGTGACATTCCCTTCCTGTTCACCCATCAAGGCCTATCTCACCTACCTTGTGAATTTCCTTTTTTTGGAGGAGTTTTCCAGAAGGAATTCTTTTGAGCGGCCCTTCTTTCCTTCTAAGATGATCCAGATGTTTTCCTTGGTTTCTGCATCCTCTGTGTCGCTCGTCACTGTGACAATCTCATAGGCTTCCAAGGCAAAATTAAAGCACAAAATTAAATAGCCAGAGCAGAGCAGATGCAATCAATGACAATGGCCAGACAGAGACTTGTCTATTGGACTGTCACTATGGCCTTCAGATAACGGGGGCTTTGCCATTGACTCCTGTGGGGCCAACATTTCACCCCAGGGAAGGAATAAACAGAAAACAGAATAGGCTTAGGATGATCAACGAGCAGGAATGTCTGGGGCTACTCTTGAGTGGCTCTCTTCTTTCAGAGAACTCAGGGGGAAGTTGTGAGCAGCTGTCCCTCTGCCCGGATAGCAGGTGTGCTGCAGCAGTTGATATTGTTCCCTGTCTTGCTCAATGTGGCTATGAGGCCCCTAGGATGGTTAGGGAGGAGACAGGGGCTGCAGTGCATTCAGTGTGCTGATGACATCTGTGTCTCCAGCATGGCTCACCTGGCTGGAGCAGTGGGACGAATAATCTTGTGCCTAGATGAACGTGCGGCTTGGATGAGAGCTAACTGGATGCAATTCCATCAAGACTGAGATGGTGTTGGTGGGTTGTGGAAGCAGCTGAGGAGCTGGTGGAATTCATATGGACACCCCTCATTGAGGGAGCGCAACCACCATTTGTAAAACAGGTGCGCACTTCATGTGTGTGTATATGGGGGCGAGGTATTAGGCCGTGGGCAGCTCCTAAATGCCCAGGCAGTGGCTGTAGCCAAGAGTGCTCTCTTCCATCTCTGCCTGGCAAAACGATTTACAACCTTCTCTCTCCCGTGGGAATCCTCTCACAATTGTCCATTCCTTGACCACCTCATCATTTAACTGCTGTAAGGTGCTCCACATCGGGTCATACCTTGGGACCACCAGGAAGCAGCAGCTAGTGCATAATACCGTAGCCTGCTTATTAAGGGGAGTTACACATTGGGAGCACTTTAGATCAGTGTTCTGTAATCTGCACTGGCTTCCAGTAAGCTTCCAGGTAGAATTCAAGGTGTTGGTTTTGAACTATAAAGCCCATAACTGGTTTTGGACCGGGTACCGTGAGAGATCACCTCTCAATCTGTCATAAGCAGCCACGGATGAGATCATCAGAGGCGCTTTCAATACAAATAAGAAGGAGCTGCTGACAAGGCATTCTCTTTGAGGGTTCCATGATTTTGGAACTTGCTTCCTCATTGGTCTGCCAGAGTTTGGATTTGTTAACTTCCTGAGCATGCTGCAAAGCTCATCTTCCTCCCACCCCCTGTACTTTGTTTAGTCTGCTGAGGAGGGGATGGATTGAGGAGGGTGTATTTTTGGACAGTCCGTTGACTATGTTTATATTGGAAATTTTAATTTATGAGACAGGCACCCAGAGCACTCGAGGGGCCCCTTCAGATGTATTTTAAACACCTGAAGAAAATTAATTAAAAAGTAAAACAAAAGTAGTCAACATCCTTTATCAGAATAATTTCCATTCTGGTTTAAAAACATAAGAATGGCCATACTGGGTCAGCCCAATGGTCCATCTAGTCCAGTATCCTGCCTTCCAACACTGGCCAATGGCAGGTGCTTCACAGGGAATGAGCCGAACAGGGCAACTATCAAGTGATCCATCCCCTGTTGTCCAGTCCCAGTTTCTGGCAGACAGAGGTTTAGGGACACCCGGATTATGGGGTTGCATCCTTGACCATCTTAGTTAATAGCCATTGATGAACCTATCCTCCATGAACTTATCTAATTAATTTTTGAACCCTGTTATACTTTTGGCCTTCACAACATCCCCTGGCAATGAGTTCCACAGGTTTACTGCCTTGTGTGAAGACCTTCCTTATGTTTGTTTTAAAACTGCTGCCTATTAATTTCATTGGGTGATCCCTAGTTCTTGTGTTATGTGAAGGGGTAAATAACACTTCCCTATTCACTTTCTCCACACCATTAATGACTTTACAGACCTTTTTCACATTCCCCCTTAGTCGTCTTTTCTAAGCTGAGCACTCCATCTTTTTAATTTCTCCTCATATGGAAGCTGTTCCATAACCCTAATAATTTTTGTTGCCCTTCTCTGCAGTTTTTTCCAATTCCCATATCTTTTTCTGAGCTGGGGCAACCAGAACTGCAGGCAGTATTCAAGGTGTGGGTGGTACCATGGAGTCATATAGAGGCATTATGATATTTTCTGTCTTATTATCTATCCCTTTCCTAATGGTTCCTAACATTCTGTTTCCTTTTTTTGACTGCCGCTGCACATTGAGTGGATGTTTTCAGAGAACTATCTATCTCTTTCTTGAGTGGTCACAGCTAATTTAGACCCCATCATTTTATATGTATAGTTGGCATGATGTTTTCCAATGTGCATTACTTTGCATTTATCAACATTGAATTTCATCTGCCATTTTGTTGCCCAGTCACCCGTTTTGTGACACCCCTCTGTAAATCTTTGCAGTCAGCTTTGGACTTAACTATCTTGAGTAACTTTGTATCATCTGCAAACTTTGCCACCTCGCTGTTTACCCCCATTTCCATTTCATTTCTGAATATGTTGACAGCAGAGATTCCAGTACAGATCCTTGGAGGACTCCACTATTGACCTTTCCATTGTGAAAACTGACCATTTATTCCTATCCTTTGTTTATTGTCTCTTAACCAGTTACCAGTCCATGAGAGGACCTCCCCTCTTATCCCATGACTGCTTACTTTGCCTAAGAGCCTTGTACTTATAAGTACTTTAGATAGATGGAGGGCATATTATGCAAGGGTGTCCAATTGAATGGACAGAGTCGAATTAAGCTGAAGTAGGGTGACCAGATAGCAACTGTGAAAAAACGGGACGAGGTGGTAGGTAATAGGCGCCTATATAAGAAAAAGGTCCCAAAAATGGGACTATTCCTTTAAAAACAGGACATCTGGACACCCTAAGCTGAAGGATTTGTTAGGGTATGTCTGCCCTTGCAGCTGGAGGTGCAATTCCCATCTCGAGAGCTAGCATGGGTTTGTCTCCTCATCAAGCTAGTTCACTAACCATAGAGTGTAGCTACAGCAGTGCACTAACCATAGAGTGTAGCTACAGCAGCGCAAGTGGTGGGGGAGGCTAGCTGCCCCGAGGTTGTGCCTGGCGTCTCAGACATGTCTGTACTCGAGGCAGCTAGCTGCTCACATCACCACAGCCGCACTCTGTTCTTCGCATGCTAGCTCGATGAAAGCTAGCACGGGTATGTCTCATCGACCCGGAAATCACACCCCAAGCTCCAAGTGCAGACATACCTTGGGTGACATGATATACATTCTCCAAACTCCTCAGGGCAGGGACCTGTGACATGCCTGGCACGTTTGTTGTAGCTATGAAATAATAATGCTTTCTCCCTCACCACTGACCTCAGTGGAGCTACCCTGGTGTCAAATCAGGAATAGCTCAGAGCAGAATCAGGGCTATGGGGTTTTAAACCCTGCAGTCGAGTTTGCAGCCCCAAGGCAGCTGGGGCAATGTTCCCTGTATGCCTTTGGAAACGGAACTTATTTTCCACCTCAAAGATTCAAGCCCATTATTTCTAATGAGGACATAGCCATGTATCATCTCTGCATATTGCCAGCGTCAACAGATGCATATGGTGCCATCTTCACTTTCAGCCTAGAGTGAGACTCAGTGTGTTTCCTCCTCATAAATCTTCTCTCATAAAAACATGGTGCTGTGTATCGACAGACACTGAGATAAACTAAGCCTGAGAAGTACCAAGTGCCAGTCCGGTGACTCTCAGTTGAGTGGTTTCAATAGCTCCAGCCATCCGATGACTCTCAGAGAAAGTCTCCAACTTACATGTGCGCTCCTTCAGTTCCAGGATGTCGTTATTGGCACAAGCCAGTTCTCTTATGAGCTGACCGTCATCTTCGCCTTTAGCCAGCCAGCGATCACACTGGAAGCGGAACGTCTTATCCAGGGTGGCATCTTTCACTTCAATGTATTCCAAGTGCCAGCCAGGTGCAACTCCTTTTTGGTGAAAAAGAACAAATATCTAATGCTTGGGTAGGTGACATACCCATCGCCAGAAGGAACCTCCGGGCACTGAAAAGGTATGTCCTTTGTTTAGAAAGGGCCATAAGTGGGCCCGGTGCTGTACAGAGGCAGAGAAGACAAGGTCGCTACCCTGTGGAGCTTATCCTATAAGGANACTTTCAGCCTAGAGTGAGACTCAGTGTGTTTCCTCCTCATAAATCTTCTCTCATAAAACCATGGTGCTGTGTATCGACAGGCACTGAGATAAACTAAGCCTGAGAAGTACCAAGTGCCAGTCTGGTGACTCTCAGTTGAGTGGTTTCAATAGCTCCAGCCATCCGATGACTCTCAGAGAAAGTCTCCAACTTACATGTGCGCTCCTTCAGTTCCAGGATGTCGTTATTGGCACAAGCCAGTTCTCTTATGAGCTGACCGTCATCTTCGCCTTTAGCCAGCCAGCGATCACACTGGAAGCGGAACGTCTTATCCAGGGTGGCATCTTTCACTTCGATGTATTCCAAGTGCCAGCCAGGTGCAACTCCTTTTTGGTGAAAAAGAACAAATATATAATGCTTGGGTAGGTGACATACCCATCGCCAGAAGGAACCTGTGGGCACTGAAAAGGTATGTCCTTTGTTTAGAAAGGGCCATAAGTGGGCCCAGTGCTGTACAGAGGCAGAGAAGACAAGGTCGCTACCCTGTGGAGCTTATCCTATAAGGACCACGTTCTGATCCTCTTACTCTGGCTGGGTGGCACCTTCCCTCTTGACTAGATTCACTGGTTTCTAAAAAGGAGTAAGGGGATCAGAATCTGGTCCTACATTAAAAGAAATATCATGAGTAAGGAGGCAGGGCAGCCAGTTGTAGGGCAGCAGTAGCCCCCCTCCTCTGGACCCCCAAGAAGGCTCCCCACATGTTGGGGAAGAGTCAGACTAGGTGAACTAGACTGTAAGTTCTTCCACCCTTTCTGTACCCCACTTTGCTATTATTGCAGATATCCTTGTGAAGGGCTGCTGGGGCTGTGTTGAGAGGAGAGTTCACAGTGGATACATCATAGATGCCATTAGAGAGTCAAGATTTACCTCACTGCAATCTCTGCAATACTAATTATTTCCTATTCTAAGTATAGGGCAATGCAACTGTTAGTAAATTGGACTTTTTAAATGGGGACCATCATATGTGTGTGTGCACACACACCGTGACATGCATACAGACACATAAGAGATCTCTCTCTACAGAGAAGATAGACAGATGTATACACTTAATCTGGATTGATCCTTTTAATTATCCCCCACATTTTTAATTTAAAAACCCAGGGCGAAGAGCTGGAGACTCTGTCTTTTGAAAATCTGGCCCATTGTGTCTGGGGTTGGGAACGAAGCAGCACTCTGATACATGACAATGATTCTTGCGTTGTCACTGGGCTGCGTGGACGGAGTACACCCAGGAGCAGACCTGCCAAGTAAGAAGGTGCTGCATTGGCACAGCCGCCTTTCAGGGAATGAAACCTCAGTTGAAGCATTCTGTTTCAAAGCTCTCTTTGTAAATGGACCCAGATCCATCCCTGTTGTAACTCCTTTGAAGCCAATGGAATTACACCACAAAAAAAAGTAGCCTATTGTGGGCCAGATCCTCAGCCCAGCCTGGCTGGGTTCTAGCGAGATATGGGAAGGGTAAAGAGTGGGAGCATCTCGTGCTCATGCAGCTGCTCCTTAGCTTCCCTGTGCTTCCCTAACGTAGCCCCATGGCAGAGAGACCAGAGGATCCACTGCTCTGCAGATCCACCGGCTTCACCCCTGCCTTGGCCTACCCAGTCCTAAGCCCATGTGAGCTGCCCTGCAGAGATCCTTTAAAGCAGCGTTTCTCAAACTGGGGGCCCCGACCCAAAAGGGAGTCATGAGGCTATGGGGGGGGGGGTCATGAGATCACAAAAAATAGGGTTACATACATCCAGATTTTCCCAGACATGACCTCTTTTTTTGTCCTCCGATCTCTGTCCGGATGGATTTTTGGAACACGAACAAATAGCCATGATTTTTCCTTGCTTGTCCTTTTTCCTTACCTTCAGAGCTGGGCAGCCAGAGAGCAGCAGCTGCTGGCCAGGTGCCCAGCTCTAAAGGCAGTGGTGCTGCCAGCAGCAGCACAGAAGTAAGGGTGGCATGGTATGGTTGCTTAGTTCTGTAGGAAGCTGCTCTGACACCGCAAAAGCTATGTCCGGTACCAAGAATGGGAGGGCAGGGTCATCACAGCCTGAAATATTTTCAAAGGGGGACCCAGCAAAAAAAGTTTGAGAACCTCTGTTCTAGAGCAGCCCCACAAGCTGATTCCCTCTCCCACCCTGATCCCGCTGTCTGTAGACGCAAGGGCTGACTTTGTCTCTCAATGTGCATGGTTTGCTTTGTGCTTGTAACAGACCTGTTCCTTGAAGACCTAAAACTGATGCCAACAGGAGCCTAGGATGCACAGAAGGGCTGGGATCAGGCCAAGGTGCACTGGACGAAAGCCTAGAGGGACTTTATTGACTTTGCTGCACTTATGCTGGGGATGAACTTGGACCAATGTGTTTGTCTCTGCTGCAGTTTTATAAGATATTAAATAGTAAGTGACTGACCAGTCACTGTTTTTTTTGTACAACCTTAGTCTTAAAAATAGTCCTGGTCACTGCTGTGCCTTTGTCAAACATGCTTTTTTCTGATCACCATAACAAGTGTTGATTACCCAGATCAATGTTTTTAACAAAAGGTACTTAATTCCGAGCCTGTTCTGCTGTCATTGAAATCCCCAGCAGCAAACCTGTCCTAATAAAACCCACGACTATGACACGTAGGCTTCCTGCATGGTCCCACTGCTGGAAGTGACATTTTCAATAGCAAGCAAAACATTTCAAATGTAATTAGAGGAGGAGAAGAGCTTTGGGGAAAACAGAATCACTTTGCTGGCTCGACTCTGGCAGTTGTATAATTTAGTGTCATGTAGGGAGATGTATTATCTCCTCCAAGCATCCTTACCCACAAGGAGCAGTTCAATTCTTCCATCTGTTTTCTGTTCATGGGGTTGCTGGAGTTGGCAAGTGTGAAAAGATGGCCCCGGCCCCCTAGACTAGCTAGTCATGTCTATTGTCTGCAGACACCGATCCTTTACAGTTGTATGAGAAAAATCCAGTTCAGACCTACTCAGAAATAGTTATAAGCTCCCCTTCCCAATTATTGAGACCTCCCTTCCTTCTGGGCAGAACCAGAGGTGATGTGTGGGTAGGGGGTGGCGCTCCCAGATTTTTGCCAGGGTTTGCTGGCCCCACTCGGTCACATGCTTCCTCAGGGCCCCTCCCTGCACAGCAGCTGCTGGAGCTGGCAAGCTGGGAGCTGTGGCCCTGGGGAGAGGCAGTGGCAAACAGCTGGGAGCTGCAGGGAGAGCCTCTTCCCACGGAGCTCGGGGCTAACACCTAGGAGTTGCAGGGAGGGGCCGCTGAGTGTAAGAGGGGAGGTGGCTCGGGGGGGGGGGGAGGGGGGCGTGACTCAAGCTCCTGGGGGGGAGCTGAACCTCTAAATTGTGCCCCCCCCCCCCCGGGGGTTGCCCCCCCCCCCCGGGGGGGGGGGGGGGGGCAGGGGGGCGTGACTCAAGCTCCTGGGGGGGAGCTGAACCTTTAAATTGTGCCCCCCCCCTCACTCTCAGTACCCATCGGTCAACTCAGCCTCCCCGCTGCAGGGCAGAAACCCCGCGCTCCATCCCCAATCTGGTAGGCAGAGAATGGCGGGGGGAGGGGCTCTGCGAACTGTACTTTAACTGTAAAAGGGCCACATGTGGCTCGCAAGCCACAATTTGGCCACCCCTGAATGATAACATCTGCAATTACTAGTACTTGAGACGGATTTCAAAAACTCCATTTCAGGTAGTAAAATGACTGTTTTAGGGGGTCCATAAGCAATTGTGTTCCCCAGTCCCTCACTACACCACTGCACAATTGGCTGGGTGCACTATGGCTTTCTTTTGGTCTTCCTCTAAAACATTAGATACCAGAGCTAGAGCCGATAACGCATTCCCATCCACGTGGCCCTGCTACACTACTCCTGCTTATCTGCCCACCAGCCGCTCTGGTTGGCATCATCTGTGAAATGGGACAATACAAATAGACCATATTGACTGGAAACTCAAAACAAATGTGTGAGGTCCTCAGGGTGGGGAGAGACATGCTGGTAGATGAGGTGCCAGCTCTTGCCAAGGTTGTAGGTGTCAGCCGAACATTGACAAACTCATAGCTAGAAACCAGACCAGCTCCCCTGTATGTTAGTATTGTTCAAGAGACTTGTAAAGATGTGGTTAGTCTCCATAAAGGCTTGTAAGTTGCTGCATGTGTTCATCTTACTTGTAATGTCTGTATCCCGTGCTTTAAGGTGATATGCACGTTTTGCTTTATAACTGTAAAAATGCCTGCTGTGAACTTGTGAACCCAAGCAGGAGGAGGGTTCCCCCACTCATCAAGAAAGACTATCAAACCTAAGTGGGCCATTGTGAAGCATCACAATACAAAGACTGAGCAAATGGCCCTCTCACAGGATACTATGATACTACGTGCAAGGAAGCTCGTTCCATCAGCTGGAATTCTGGAAGAAGGGAACAAAGCCCACTCCCATGAAAATTCGACATCTCTTTGCTGTTTGGAGTCTCACAGAGCTGGAGCTAGGAAACAGAAGCAGAGAACCCCAGGCTCAACCTGGGTTAGACCTAAAAGACATTCAGTGCGGACAGATTACTATAACTCTGTCACCTTTTGGGACCATAAACTGTACCTCAATTGTGTATATATGTTGCCTGCTTAAATATGTAAATAACTCTCTCATTTCTTTTTCCTGGTTAATCAATTCTTAGTTAGTTAGTGTTTACTATAGGATTGGCTACAAGTGGTGTCTTTGGTGTGAGAGCTGAGGTACAAATTGACCTGGGGTAAATGACTGGTCGGTTGGAACTGGCAACAACCTGAATATTTTGTGATTTTTGGTGTAAGTGACCATTTATCACTAAGTCCAGCTTGCCTAGGTGGCAAGATAGATTGGAATGTGGACACAAATCAGACATCAAGAATTATAACCAGTCGGAGAACACTTGTTCAAATAATAGTTATAAATGGTTTGCTGTCAAACTGGGAGGTGTATCTAGCGGGGTTCCGCAGGGGTCTGTCCTAGGTCTGGTACTATTCAATATTTTCATTAATAACTTGGATAAATGGAGGAGTATGCTTATAAAACTTGCAAATGACACCAAGCTAGGAGGGATTGCAAGCTCTTTGGAGGATAGGATTAGAATTCAAAACGACCTTGACAAATTGGAGAATTGGTCTGAAATCAAGATGAAATTCAATAAAGACAAGTGCAAAGTACTTAATTTAGGAAGGAAAAAATCAAATGCACAACTACAAAATGGGGAAAAACTGGGTAGGTGGTTGTACTGCTGAAAAGGATCTGGGGATTATAGTGGATCACAAATTGAATATGAGTCAACAATGTGGATGCAGCTGTGAAAAAGGCTAATATAATTCTGCAGTATATTAATAAAAGTGTTATGGGAGGTAATTGTTCCACTTTATTTGGCACTGATGAGGCCTCAACTGGAGTACTGTGTCCCATTCTGGATGTCACACTTTAGGAAAGATATGGACGAACTGTAGAGAGTTCAGAGGAGCGCAACAAAAATGATAAAAGGTTTAGAGGAAAGGCTAAAAAAAACTGGGTATGTTTAGTTTTGAGAAAAGAAGACTGATGAGGGAACCTGATAGTCTTCAAATATGTTAAGGGCTGTTATAAAGGGGATGATGATCAAGTGTTCTCCATGTCCACGGAAGGTAGGATAAGAAATAATGGCCTTAATCTGCAGCAGGGGTGATTTCTGTTAGATATTAGGGAAATTTTTCTAACTATCAGGGTAGTTAATCTCTGGAACAGGCTTCCACGGGAGGTTGTGGAATCCCCATCACTGGAGGTTTTAATAAACAGGTTCGACAAACCCCTCTCAAGGATGGTCTAGGTTTACTTGGTCCTGCCACAATGAGGGGGCTGGACCTGGTGATGTCAAGGTCCCTTCTAGCCCTACTCATAGACTCATAGACTTTAAGGTCAGAAGGGACCATTATGATCATCTAGTCTGACCTCCCGCATGATGCAGGCCACAAAAGCCGACCCACCCACTCCTGGAATAATTCTCTCCCTTGACTCAGCTGTTGAAGTCCCCAAATCATGATTTAAAGACTTCAAGTTGCACAGAATCCTCCAGCAAGCGACCCCTGCCCCATGCTTCAGAGGAAGGCGAAAAACCTCCAGGGCCTCTGCCAATCTACCCTGGAGGAAAATTCCTTCCCGACCCCAAATATGGCGATCAGCTGAACCCCGAGCATGCGGGCAAGACTCTCCAGCCAGACACTTAGGAAAAAGACTTTTAATATCCCATCATTGACCCTTGGTACTAATTACCAGTGATGGCACGTTATTGACCTATTGGCTAAGATCACGTTATCCCATCAAACCATCCCCTCCATAAACTTATCAAGCTTAATCTTAAAGCCAGAGAGGTCTTTCGCCCCCACTGTTTCCCTCGGAAGGCTGTTCCAGAATTTCACTCCTCTGATGGTTAGAAACCTTCGTCTAATTTCAAGCCTAAACTTCCCGACGGCCAATTTATATCCATTTGTTCTCGTGTCCACATTAGTACTGAGCTGAAATAATTCCTCTCCCTCCTTTGTATTTATCCCTCTGATNCAGTTTACAGATGGGGAAACTGAGGCACAGGGAGGTGAAAGATATGCCTAATATCACCCAGCAGGCTAGTGGCAGAGCTGGGAATAGAACAGCCTTGTATATTTCATCTCATTTGGGCTCCTATTAGTTCTGTTGTGGTAACTGGGCCTACAGTTTGTGAGATCAACTGTAAAAATGGAGTGGAAAGATCATAAAAGTCCCAATAAGTTATAATAACCAATGTTGATGAGAAAGCAAGACAGAGACTCAATGAGTCCAAACAAAAAGGCCTACTGACATAACTCAAGGACTGTGTTAAGATCATACCTGGTAAACAAGAAAAGTGTGGAAATGGAAAGCAATAAACCAAAATTGGTACCTCAGAATTTAGGTTTAACTGGTGGACAAAATAATGAGGGTATAGCCTATTCCACCCATCATTCCCTTTTTGGGATCCTCAAAAAAGAAACTCTGGGGAGCCCCCCCCCCGTGTGTTCTTTTCTTTCTTCGTTTTATTTATTCTCTTTCCTATCCCTCACCTTCTCCCTTCTGTGTAATAATGGTCTGGCTTAGCTGGCCAGGACTGAATAGCTTGAAGCACAGCTGCTGTAAACCAGTGACCAGAAAGAGGCAGCTAAATGCAGTGCCCTAAACAGCCGGCTGCTGGTACAAGTTTGCCGGGTCTCGGAGTGGCTGACACAACTCTATGCTGTGCTTGTGTTTCTCCAGCAGTGAGGTTACAAGCGAGAGCCAACACCAGAGACAAACAGCATTGTCTGTCTTCGCTGTTCTTTTCTCTTCCCTCATTTGTGGGTTTGTCTTGCTGGCTTCTAGGAAACAGGATCAGACTTTAACAGCAACAACAGCTCCTGCCCATCTCAACTGACTTATTTCCCCAAAGAACAGTTACTACCCTCGTTAGTACCCTCTAAGAGACTGCCAGACAGGATATTTCCCTTCTAAAGACTCTCTACAGTTAAAGGGAAAGGGAACAAGGGATGCTGTTAAGCCTCACTCAATACTTTACATTTCAAATGCTTTAACTGTTTTCCCTTCTTTTCTGTATCATTAATAAAAGGTTAACAGGATTTTTAATAGTGCGCTTCAGAGACTTCCCAGTCGATATGCCGGACAAGCCCCCACTTGTAATGCCAACAGACCCTGGTTGTCATCAGTCAGGATCAAACCTGGGATCTCTGGAGCTTAACACATAAGCCTTGACTGCATGAGAAGACGTGTCTCTTAGCCAAGGCTGTAGCAGACTCATCAATCTCTAGCTGGTCGAGGTGCCACTGGAGGGGGACAGACCAAGCAGGCCTGGGTTACGTACTTCCTCTAGCTGAGAAAGTGCGTCCCAAGCTTCAGAGACTTCCCAGTTGATATTCCTGATGATCCCCCACTTGTAACGCTGACAGACCCTGGTTGTCATCGGCTAAGATCAAACCTGGGCCCTCTGGAGCTTAATGCATGAGCTGGTACTGCATGAGGTAAAAGACACATCTCTTTTAGCCAAAGCTATAGCAGACTCATCAATCTCTAGTTGGTCTAGTTGTCACTAGAGGGGGACAGCGCGCCACCCGAAGCAGGCATGCGTTACAATGGCACTGAGACTGAGGTTTCTGTGTACCAAACCCAAAACCTTGTTTAAAACTGTTTCATGTAGGACAGTGAGTTGGGTCATGTTAACACCTTTGACTCTTTGGGCCCATTTATTCCATCTAAATTAATACAGCATCTCATACCACACCGTTTCTCACTGAGTAGAGAGAAAACCAAATGTCTCTTAACAGCTTTTGACAAATGGTGAGCTTATCTTTTACACTGCTTTTAGGAACTGACGTATTTTTATTCTCCACTGCCTATACAACTTGAGCATCACTGAATTTGACTCAGGTGAAACCTAACAATAAACTCCATGAAGGCTCTGAGACAGAAAATCTTACCTCTAAAAGACTCCTGTGCAAAAACACTTTACTACTCAGGGTGAACATGTAACAGTGTTTTGAGGATGCTAAAGATATTCTTGTGATTGAAGCATATTTCATGTTTTACTGAGGCACACTTTATGTAAGAGCACTTAGCATGGGTGAAGAGTAATTTGTAGGCAAGCATAACAGATGAGGCTGATAGTACAGATATGCTTTTAAAGAACAGATAACTTTACAACTGCTGTATGGGCTAGTGAGTTATTTTAATCTTATGGGGCAGAGAGAGGGAGAGAGTCTGATACTACAGTAATGAGCTACATTAGATAGACATGAGTAACCATGTAACATTATTATGTGACCCTTGTCCTACCTTCCCCAATTTTGTTTGCTTAAATAATTTTTTGTATCCTGTCTAAAATCCAGACTGTAAGCTCTTTGGGGACGGGTGATTGTCTTCTATTTGTTCTCTAAAGCCCACAGCACATGTTTGTGATAGACAGATACAAGGAAGGGGCCTTTTCCCCCAGCTATGAATAAAGAGGATGAACAGCAACAACTCTTATTGAAACAGGAGCTCAGTGTGTTCACCCACTTCCATGTGATGAATCTCAAGATACATTTAAGCAGGCTGATTTAAAAAAAGCAGGAAACAAAACTGGGGACTGGATGCATAGAATACGTGGATAACCATCAAGCGTTGACTAAAGGGCTTCAAAAAAGACTTTCGGAGTTTGAAACGTAAACAAAGCTTTAGTAAGGGCATAGGGAGTCCCTCATTTTCTTTTCATAATGTATTGTTTTATTATTGTCTGGAAGGACTGGAATTGGGTTGGTGTCTACATACTACAGTGATGGACCCTTCAGAATTGAGATATATAGTGAGTGCAAGTTCTAGGCAATTTAAGACCTACAGTAGTATGACCATAGCTGATAAGTTCCTTTAAGGGCTATCCATTATGGTCAGAAAGAAGGTATTCTCCAGTTGTGTCTATCTCAAGAATGGTCGATGAGATTCATTGTCCTGCGGAAGAGTCACCCAAAAGAAGTGGTGGAAGCACTTGGGATATTTAAAACAAGATCAGAAAACACTCTAGTACATATTATGTAGGGGACAATCCTGTTCTGGCAGAGGAATGGACTGAATTACATGGTGACTCTCTTCTCTCTGCTACTTCTATGACAATATAGAGAAATGTGGTTTCTCAGTAATTAAGCTCTTTGAATCTCTTTGGATCAAGGTGATGGAGATGATCAAGTGTTGGAAACTGATGACTCTAGAAAGACTGTACAGAACTTCTTCTGACAAGATGGGTGGAAAGAAAGATAAGAAAAGAGTCACTGTGCTTCTGTAGGGAAATAATGTCACTACTCAGAGTTTTTAGTTACTTAAATGCAGGAACCTCAGATACTGGAGAACATTCAAACCTGATACTTCCACATTGGTGACTAATTCCCAAACCAGGAATGGATTTGAAAGAAATGCTTGCTTACTCTGTGCAGTCATTGTGGTTCTTCGAGATGTGTCCCCCTACGGGTGCTCCACTCTAGGTGGGCTAGCACCCCCTGCGCCTTTGATCGGAGATATCTCATAGTAGTGGTGATCTGTTCGGCCCACGCATGCATGCTAGTCAGCCTCGTGCCCCATGCTGTTGTTTTATAGCACTGTGCGGGCGAACTGCCCTCAGTTCCTTCTCAACCATGAAGCTCTATAGCAGAGAACTCCAAAGCAGAGGGGAAGGAGGGCGGATAGTGGAGCACACATCTCGAAGAACTGCACAGACTGAGTAACCATTTCTTCTTCTTCGAGTAGTGTCCATAGAGGTGCTCCACTCTAGGTGAATACTGAGCAATTCTCTCTAAGATGGTGGGGGGAGGGCTCGAAGTTGAGTCCAGTATGGAAGTAAGTACAGCCGAGCCGAACACAGTATCAGAAGCAGAGTCGTGAGTTATTGTGTAGTATGTACAGACACCCAAGTAGCGGCCTTACATATTTCAACATTGGTCACGTTTTTGGGAAATGTCATGAGAAGGTGATAAATAACAGTCAGCATGGATTTGTCAAGAACAAATTATGTCAAACCAACCTACTGGCTTTCTTTGACAGGGGAACAAGCCTTGTGGATCGGGGAAAGCAGTAGATGTGATATATCTTGGCTTTAGTAAGGCTTTTGATACTGTCTCGAATGACCTTCTCATAAACAAATTAGGGAAATACAACCTAGATGGAACTACTATAAGGTGGGTGCATAACTGGCTGGAAAACCGTTCCCAGAGAGTAGTTATCAGTGGTTCAAAGTCAAACTGGAAGGGCATATCCAGTGGGATCCTACAGGGATCAATTCTGGGTCTGGTTCTGGTTAATAGCTTCATCAATTATTTAGATAATGGCATAAAGAGTACGCTTATAAAGTTTGCAGACGATACCAAGCTGGGAAGGGTTGCAAGTGCTTTGGAGGATAGGATTAAAATTCAAAATGATCTGGACTAATTGGAGAAATGGTCTGAAGTAAATAGGATAAAATTCAATAAGGACAAATGCAAAGTACTCCACTTAGGAAGGACCAATCAGCTGCACACATACAAAATGGGAAATGACTGCCTAGGAAGGAGTACTGCAGAAATGGATCTGGGGGTCATAGTGGATCACAAGCTAAATATGAGTCAACAGTATAACACTGTTGCAAAAAAGCAAACATCATTCTGCAGCAGAAGTGTTGTAAGCAAGACATGAGAAGTAATTCTTCCGTTCTACTCCACGCTAATTAGGCCTCAACTGGAATATTGTGTCCAGTTCTGGGTGCCACATTTCAGGAAAGATGTGGACAAAGAGAAAAGCAACAAATGATTAAAGGTCTAGAAAACATGACCTATGATGGAAGATTGAAAAAACTGGGTTTGTTTAGTCTGGAGAAGAGAAGACTGGGGGGTAGGAGGCGGGGGATGAACGGATGGAAATGATAACAGTTTTCAAGTACATAAAATGTTGTTACAAGGAGGAGGGAGAAAAATTGTTCTCCTTAACCTCTGAGAATAGGACAAGAAGCAATGGGCTTAAATTGCAGCAAGAGCAGGTTAGGTTGGACATTAGGAAAAAATTCCTAACTGTCAGGGTGGTTGGTTAAGCACTGGAATAAATTGCTTAGGGAGATTGTGGAATCTCCATCATTGGAGACTTTTAAGAGCAGGTTAGACAAACACCTAGGTTAGACAAACAGGGATGGTCTATAATTCTTAGTCCTGTCTTGAGTTCAGGGGACTGGACTGGAAAACCTCTTGAGGTCCCTTCCAGTCCTACGATTCTATGATTCTATGATTATTAAGAAGTTTTAAAAGTGGACACCATGAGTAATTCAAATTCCTTGGCAGTCTCCAATGAGAGATGGATTGATAATAAAATGACCAGCTGCTAGTTAGCAGTGTGAAAGGAGAATGTTTAACAGCCATTGACAATAATAAAAAAATAAATGAGCATGATTTCCAATGAGATGACCAATAACAATGGTATAAATAAATGCATTTTTATTGAAAACCTGTAGGCCTCTAAGCATCTGATAACCGCCCCAAAACACAAGGCCAGGAATTTTAAACCAGTGGCATGGCCACTGAATAGAAAATACAGACCTGAACATGCATAAAAAGTCCAGCAATCGCCCCGGATGCCAGTGGCAATAAATGCTCCACTCACCCAACAAACTGTCATGGTTCATTATTAAAAGCTAATGATAGGATGTGTTCCTTACATGACTAATACAAGAGCAATGAAGACGTCATGTGTTCTGATTTAAAGCACAATTCTCTTTCTTACAAGGGGGGAAAAAAAACAAATAAATTTATATTGAACAAAACCTGGGTAGATAGTTTACATAGGGCCCAAAACTACAGCTCCTAAATCTGGCAAAAATCCTATTACATACAGTTTTAAACATACATTGGGGAAATAAGAAGAAAGAATAATTTGAGATTGCAGTGTATGAATATATACATAAACATTGGCTATTTTCTCAGATGTGCTTTGCGTCTGATGGATATGTTATAATTTTGGTAGCATGATTTATCATCAGGGGAGATAAAAGTTCTGTTAAGGAAAAAATTCTCTTTGTAATATTTTTAATTGCTAACCTCTTTGAAAACAGATTTGCAAGTCCGTGTTGTTCAGCCTCTGCTCTCAAACATGGCACAAAAAAATCATGTGGAGCCTGCACTTTCTGCACAGCCAAAACACGATTATGTGTTTCTATAACGCCTTTGTAGTGTTTAAGCGCTCGCTCAATCAGAGATAGAGAACTGGCCGTTAGTAGAGTTTGGGTGAACACAGAATTAGGCCCACGAAAGTTGAACCTGACATGTTATCAGGGCCGGCGCTCCCATTAGGCGACCTAGGCGGTCGCCTAGGGCGCTGCTATTTTGGGGGCGCCTGCGCCCCCGCCGCCCGTAGAAATTTGGGGGCGGGACCTTCCGCCGCCGCTGTTGGGGGCGGGATTTCGGCGGCGGGACCTTCCGCCGCCTAGGGCGCCGGCAAAGCTGGCGCCGCTACTGCATGTTATGCTGCTCAGATTTTGAGCTTCTACATTTGCAGGTGCAAATTGTACGTCTACAATTTATTGTGTCTGAAATCTTGAGTATTGATCCATTCTGGTCCAATTAAGTCAATAGGAGTGTTTCTACTGACTTCAATGAGAACTGGTTTAGACCGTTACTTATCTAAATCCCTAATTTGAAGACACAGAAACCACACAACTAAGTGACCTATGTTGGTGCAAATAATTGTGGATCCAAAGTAATGCTTGCATTGATGTGTGCAAGCAGAAATGGAGGCCAAGTTAAGTGAAAATTCATATTTCCTATGTTTTTACTCTGCCATTTCAGAACAAGTTTATATTTGGAGGCTAACGGCAAACAACCCTTCAGTTTGAGATTCTGATCCAAAAGGATTATTTTACATTAATTCCATGTGGATCACAACCTTCCCCATTCCTATATATTGTCCGTAAGGAGAGATAAAATAAGAGGACTCAGCATTTGATTCATTTACATGGACTGCTATAATGAAAACCAAGTGTGAATGCAAGATCTTCCTTTTGAGATGAGAAACTCAATTGTTAGCCATGATACAAGATGTAGCCACAATGAACCATGGTAATACCTTCTTGGACAGTTTGCTAACATGCTACTTGGCATCTGCATACGTTCCTGTAGCGGGGTGGTCATTAGCTCCTGCCCTGAGGGGCTTAGAACAGCCCAGCAGAGGGCTGTGGCAAAGGAAAAGCAGCAAGCCTTGACTGATTGGGGAAGCGGCTGCAGCTGGGCCACACCCCAATCAGGCCACAGCTGGCCTGTATAAAGAGGCTGGAAACCAGGAACTCAACAGTCTCTCTCTGCCTGCAGAGGGAGATGGGCCTGGCTGCAGGGAGCTAAGGACAGGGTACCTGAGTGGAGCAGGGCTGGGAAAGGGCAGAGGAGCCGGGGAGCTCTAGCCTGGAAAGCCTGAGGCTGCGGCCTAGTCTAAGGCGTACTGGGGTTGCAGAGGGCAGCCCACGGGTTGGCAAAGGCAGCAGGTCCAAACTCAACCTGGCCTATGATGAGTGGCTGACACTGCAGTCTGCCCCAGGGCGCGGGGGCTAGTTGGTGACTGGCAGTAGCCCATGACTGAGGCAAGGTGGGGATAGTGGGTGGGGGTTCCCCTGGGAGGGGGAGACCCAGAGAAAGGGGCACCGGGGTCCTGGGAGGGACACGGGCCAGTGACTAGCCGGATCACCAGCCTGCAGGGGGCGCTCCAGGATGCTGGAAGAGCTAATTCTCTGGACGACCAGCAGGAGGCGCCGCAGGGGTGAGTCCGTGCTCGTCTACAGTTCCCTAATGAATATAGCAGCACAGAGCGTTGTGCTTCCTATTTCATTTAAGGTTTCAAACAGTAAAAGGCAGAGCCCTGCAAACTCTACATAGAAGATAGTGATTTTAATAAAGATAGACACAGGTCCTTATGGTAAATGGTTTTTATCTTCTAAAGCTCAGTGCATTACACCAAGCTACATTACTCTGTTGCTTGTCAGTGTCAGACTGATGGAGTTAAATTGCCGGAATGTGGTAGTGTCATGTTATTAAAGTTTTCCATTAACCGAGTCATGTTGCTAGGATGGCAGAGGCCGGATGTCTGGCACGTTGAAGAATATAAAGATGGCTATAGAGGTTACTCTTGGTATGACAGTAGTACTCATAAGCCCCCACTGAGAGAGGGGCCCCATTGTGCTAGGTGCTGTACAACTTATAGTAAGAAAGAGTCCTTTCCCTGAAGAGAGCCTGACTAACCAGACAAAGAATGGCAGGGGAAACAGTGGCCCAAAGAGGTGAAGTGACTTGCCGCAGTTCATGCATTGGGTCAGTGGCTGAGCTGGGATTAGAACTCCTGAGTCCGTGCTAAATCCACTAAACCAGGCTGCCTCTCCTAGCTCGAGACCATTACCCATCCCACCCTTCACCAAGCCACTCACGTCAGTCTAGTTACCTTTGTTGTCGTGCCAGACGCGCACCTTACACAGGTCTCCCAGGCTCAGCATGTCGGGAAAATTGAAAACATCCATCTGGTTCCTTTCAAACTTGTTAGACTTGTTAGACTCCTTCAGAGCAAGAGTCCCGCTGTCTCCGTTCTCCCCAAACATAATCAAGGACACGTTGGCATCGGTACCAGCTCCTGGAAGGAGATGGCAAAACACAACACAGTAACTGCTACAATGTCTCTGAAGTCAACCAAAATGAGTACAGAAATGGCAGGCTAAAAGTGACTGGGATTCTTGCTCTAATGTGCAACACTCTTAGGGCAGAGCTGATGATTAGAGTTGATTCTTGCATGATTCTGCTGGACCAGCAAAGAGAGGCTTCACAGCAGGCAGGTAACAAGCGAATACTTTGAACTTGTCCCCACAAATTTAATGTGAGTGGCAAGTCCTTATACACAAGTTGTCATAATAATTATGATAATATACCCACCTCTTACATAGCACATTTCATCCACAGATCTCAAAGCACTCTACAAAGGAGAGCACTGTCATGATCCCTATTTTATTGATGGGGAAATCGAGGCACGGGAAAGTGAAATGAAGTGACTTGCCCAAGGTCACCCACCAGCCCAGTGGCAGAACTGGAAACAGAACGTAGGTCTTCCGAGTCCCAGTCCAGTGCTCCAGCCTAACATTCCTGTTGAGTGTGCCAGAGTAATACAGTAAGAACATGGCTGTGTCAGCCAATGTCCACTGCCTGCCATTCAACAGTGCAGTTCTAATTCACGGGGTAGCCTGGGATCTCCCAAATAGCACGGTGTGATAACATGGGCATTGGGAGCCATTCAAGCACCACCACAGGCCAGAGGACACACAGTTGCATAGGAGGCAGGCAGCAGTAGCACTGCACTGGGGCCCAGCACAGAGGCTCTTAAAGGCAGGGCAGGGAAGCCTACAGTAAGAGATTTGTATCATCTTTGCTTAAAGAATAGGATGCCCAAAGACGTGGAAAAACTAGTAGTCAAGGAGCTGTTGGAATGCTCTGTGTTGGGCTTGTGGGCTGGCATGGACACCTTCCCCCTCACTGCCACAGGCCTCTCTTGGCCTGCCAGGGCCCCTTCCCACTTTGCCATTTCCCTCTCCTGGCAAGTAGTGGCCCCAAACTGATCCTCAAAGTGCTCCCACATGGGAGAGAGGCGAGTCCTGCTCTACGGGCTGGCCCTCCAGCTACTGCCCGTCTTGCTGCTACCTTCCTCCCTTTGTCAAGCATGGGGTTTGAGTGCAGGGCTCAGCAAAGAGCACAGGGAGTGTTCCACAGTCACAGTCAAACTACTGCTAGCTTGATGTCTCTCCCAGAAGTCTAGCTCATCTGCTTTCCCCATTCTTCAGCGCAATGCTCTCCGCACATCTCATTCAAGTGCCCTCAATCTCTCTCCCATCCTTACCTTCCTCCTATCTGCCTCTAGCCGCCTCCTCCGCTACTGTATCACACGGTGTCTATGCACATTTTGTGCTTATCTAACATAAAAACAGTGGGTGAGATTTTCAGAAGCATTCAGCATTGGTCTAATGCTTCTCTCACTTCCTTCAATGGGAGAATTAGGCCAACACTGAGCGCTTTTGGAAATCCTACCTATTATGTGTCTCTCTTACATCCCGTCCCACCACCTAACAATCTAGAAAGGAAGCATTTCTAAGATGGCCTCTATACCAATCTGGTACCCAGTATGGAATTTCACATGGGCATGGGTGAAATTATGAGCATTTTGCCTGGCACCTTCTATAATTCCATAACAAAGCACTGGTTCACAGAAGCAAATTTGCTTTTCTGAGGCCGGACTTTTATTGCTGCATCAGGCCCGAGGGGACTGAAAAATTCTGGCAACTGAAAAAGGGACGATCAAACCCAAACCTGGCTCACAAAGAAACTCAGCCTTAGCCACCTTTTGCTAGAAGCCCCAATTTTTCAGACTTTGGAGGCCTCAAGCCAATTCTTGTACAAGCAAATTGCAAACCCATCAGCTGTACAATGATTTTTGTACAGCTCTGCTCAAGTGCCAAGGGGAAAATGTGAGGAACCTGGGAAGCTTGTGACAAAATAAGTTTCACTGCAGGACAATACTTTATAATACATTCTTCCAAATTTGTATTAACCACATACATCTTTACACGAAGAAAAACAGAACCAATGCAAAAGTGACTCGCATGCAGAGGACAGTCAAATAAATGTCTCACACCCACATGACATTTTGCTTGTGTTAAATCGGGACTAATTTTCAGCAGTTCCCTGAGAAAAATTTAAGGAAGGAAGGAAAGCACCAGGAATTCATGCAGTTCAGTCGGCAGTACCTTTCATGGCCCTAAAGCTTGCTGAGGTGATGAACAAAGCAGAATAGTCTACTTTCTTATAAGAGGCAGGCTCCCAATTAATGCAAGGTCTCAAAAAAGCACAGAACCGACTGGCTTTTAGCAAAACTTTCTTGGCAGAAGGCCTCATGAAGGCCTCATGCTGTGACAGTAACCTCACAAGCAATTAGTACAAGATGGGAAAGAAAAGAACAGAAATTGCTGAATCAATGGATATTTCACCTAGCTGACTTTTTTTGGTTCCTTGAAACAGACACACACACTTAGGCGCTGCAGCAAATTTGACATGTAATTGACAAGCAAAACAAAGAGGTCAAGTCAGTGTGATGAGGTAGCTGTCATCCTCCTGGTGGCAGAAGCCAGAGTGGGTCCTTTACTCTTTGAGGAGCTGTACTGGTTTACCAGAATTGGGCCTGATCCAAAGTCCACTGAAGTCAGTGGGAGTTTTCTCTTGAACTGAACTGGGCTTTGGATCAGACACTTAGAAACGTACTGCACCCATCACCTCATATTAGGTGAACTGTAAACTGTAGCTGAGCTTATTACAACAATAATAATGGATCGTATAATAGTAGGGATATTAATATTTACCTGCCTCTTAGGCCAGCTGTATTAATTAATGAGTTTTGGAGATTGCGCAATATTATTATTAGTTTAGGATCTTTATTTTTGCAGTGCCACATATTTGATGGCTACAAATAAAATATAGAAACAGGGACTTAAATCAAGAACACTAAGGAGAGAGGTTGGTTTTGAGCATCAAGAGATCTGGGTTCTATTTCCAGCTATGTCTCTGTCATATCTTGAATTAAATAGTTTAAACCTGAGTCACTAAAAAGGAATAGCTCTCACCATGTTTCTTTCCTTCCTTCGCTGCTGATTCCCTTCCCTAAACTCCCTTTCCAATGTTCTCAATAAAAATTGCCTACACTCACTGCATAGTACTGCACCATTGAATCAGACAGACCCACCGTTACCTTGGGCAAGTCTCTTAAAGACAAATGTTCAAAAATGTCTTTAAATTTTGAGTACCTTCATATCTGGGGACCCAAATATACCCCTCACTAATCTTCAGCTGAAGTTGTGAGTCCTCTGCACCTCTGATAGTCCAGCTGAAGTTTCCATCCGATCTACTGGGAGACCAGCTCTTTCAAAAACCAAGCCACTTATCTAGGTGCCCAAAGCAGGACTTAGGGTACATTTAACCCAAAATAGACATGCCAGGATTTTCAAAAAAGGATGTCTCAAGATAGGCTCTGACATCATAAAATCACCCACATCTTCTTAAAGGGTCACTTATCTTAGGCTGGGCTAGCACCCAGAGAGTGTATTACTGTACCAGGATTCTAAGGATCTTAGAACAGGCCTTTGTAACCCTGCATTCATGCACTGTACTGGTTTCCTATCTGCTTTAGGGAGCAATTCAAGCTGTCGGTTTTAAGGAATACAACCTGGGACCTGGCTGCTTTAGAGACCTTCTCTCTTCCTATCTACCTTCATGCTGACAGCTGACATCCGGAGCACTTCTGACAGCCCCTAGATCTGATCTTTGGAAGACTGGAGTCAGGTCATTTGCAGTAGAGGACCCTCACTTGCAGGAGGGGTGCTAGAATCATCCCCATTTCTCCACCATGGTCCAGGTTCGCTGACCTTCAGAGCACAGTAGAAGGCCCATCTATTACTCAAGCATTTTCTTGAGCCTGAGTAACACTGAGGTATTTTAAAGTGTTGGGAAAGGGTGAGCACTAAGGTGGCTGGCAAGTGCTACTGCCTAATATAAGTAGCAGAGTTTGTGTTATTGTTTAAATTACTCAAACGCACCCAGAGGCTGTGGAGATGGATGCAGAAAATAACTCTATAATGAGAAATAAATGGGCCTGATTCTGCTTTTCTTTACAGCAGTGGAGTTACTGCTGGTTTATATCGGTGTGACAGTGGCAGATGCATCATGCTCGATATATCGAACAAGCAATTTATTACCTGGAGGGAAGGGCTTTTCCTGAAGACAAGTGACACCCACAAAACACATAAGGCAAACTAGTGCGTGGTTCACAACTTGACCCCTTCCCAGATATGTTGGCTAACGCGCAGCATCATGCCAGCCCAGTGTATAATTTGATCCAAACCAAACTCATTCTCATTTGTTCTCTCCCACCAGCTGCCGCGGATCATAATGAAAGAAAATGTTTCATCATTAATACCCATCACCTCCTCTTCATGTTGAATGAAGGGTGAGTCTGCTGCTGCTGTCACCTCCCATTCTGCTCTCATTTCTATGCCCCTTGCCTTTGTGAGCCAGGGCTGAATTGCAGAAAAAGTTCACACTATGATCATACTGTTTACACCGGATGGAAAGTCAGGCACACAAACACATCCTCGCACTCTCTCTTGTTTTTAGTACTCCATGACATGTTTGTAATGTTTTGCAGCCCTATTAGTCCCAGGATATTAGAGAGACAAGGTGGATGAGGTAATATCTTTTACTGGACCAACTTCTGTTGGTGACAGAGACACATTTTCAAGCTACGCAGAGATCCTCTTCATAAAAGATATACCTCACCCACCTTATCTCTCTACATGTTTTTAAGGCATGCAGTGGGCAGCGAGGCAGCAATGTCACTAAGACACCTCTTCAGGGTTTCTAAACACAAATCCCTCACATGGTGTAAATTCAATGCTAGAAAGGGGGAAATAAAAGAGAGCTGAAGACTGAGCAATGTTGGAAGATCCAGAGCAGGGATAAGCCAGTCAGAAAGTGTGTGTATGTGATAAAGTGTATCTTGTACTGATTTGGCATTTAGTGATTGTGTAAAACGAGTGTAAGATTCACAGAGGAGTTGGAGAGGGGGTCCCATGGAAATAGGCAGTGATCCCAGCAAATGGCATTGCAAGCCCATTTTATTGAGATATTTGAAGCTCTGCAACTTTCTTCTGTCATTAACTGAACTTTTCCAAAGTTCCACAGTCTGGGTCTTACCCTTGGGCTGGCTTTTCATGCTCTTTAAATACTTTGCACTTTCATAGAATCCGAGAATTTTAGGGCTGGAAGGGTCCTCAAGAGGTCATCTAGTCCAGTCCCCTGCACTGAGGCAGAACTAGGTATACCTAGACTATCCCTGCAAGGGTCTCAAAGCACGTTACAAAGGAGAGTGAATACCGTCAGCCCCATTTCACAGAGAAATACACCACGGCACCAAGCAGTTAAGGCAGGGGTCTCCAACGCGGGGGGGTCTAAGTGCACCCGCGTAGCGGTTGTCTTTTTTTTTTTTTTTTGCTCCGCCGGCAGCGCTCGGGTTGGGTTTTTTTTGGCGCCCGCCGGCAGCGCTTGGGGTTTGTTTTTTTTTTTTTTGGCGCCCGCCAGAGGAAAAAGGTTGGGGACCACTGAGTTAAGGGAATTACCCAAGTCACATAGGAAACCTGTAGCAGGTCAAGGAATTGAATCCAGATCCCTGAGCCTTAACCACAAGAACAACCTTCTGCTGTACACAACAGCAGGACCTGATCAAGAAAGGACCAGAGACAGTAGCAATGTGTCTAGCAATTGTTGTCTATTGACTCTTTAAGGGGAAGCAGCTGCAGTCAAATACAGGCCTAGAGGCTTAAAATTATATTTGCTCTGTAGCAGATTTCCTGTTCTCCACTGAATAATGTCAAGTTTCTGTAATAAAGACACTCTTATCCTCCAGGAATTTCAAGGTTCCAGGACTGTAGGACTAAATTCTGCCCTCAGAAATAGCATAATTTCCACTGAAATATGAGATTGTATCTGTACGTAAAATTTGAGCCTGGTGCTAGAAAACCAGAAATAGCCAAAATGACCCTACCTCCAATATCACTGGTTTTAACCTGAACAGTGTATGTGGTATTCTCCATCATCTGCTCTTCATTTATCACTGCAGGCATCTCACACACAAGAGCTCCCTTAGCATTTCTGAGCTTGGACAGCCATTCGCTGTATGTAAACGTGGTCACTTCTTGATTCGACAGGTTCTTCATGATGATCTGGGGAAACGAAGGAATTTCAGCCACAGTTAAAATAAGGGCAGAGATAAGGCTTAGAAGTAGCACTGTGCAGTTGAGAGCAGATAGAATGTTTGCTATAACTCTGGCCACAGACCAGCACAGAGTCCAACACACATGTATTCAGGTCACCAGCTCATTCTGAGCAACTTTTACTGGTATCGTGATGGCTCCAGTGGGATGGGAGAAGTACTGTGCGCTGTTCTTGAGCAACCCCTTGTGGCTAATCCTCTCCACAATGCTGGACCTTTGTATGATGGAAAGGCAATGGAAGAATTGGAGAGGTATTCCAGAGGACAGCAAACAAAAATCTACGGCTTACTTTGGAGGGGGGCAAGGCAAATAACAGTTTATATGACTAATTGGCAGAAGCAGAAAGTACACAGAAGTGAAGCAGCACATCAGGAAGTGCTGTGTGGCTGCACGAGCCCCCGTAAGAGGCTATCTGGGGATGGGCCCGGAGCTGTGAGTCAGAGGAGCTTGGCATGGTGCTGCCTGATCGGCATATGGCAGTGTTGCCAAACTAGAAAGATTTAAAAAAAAAAAAAAAATCAAATGTCAATTGAAACAGAAACTCATGCAATAATTTATCTTCAATGTAAAATGCAACCAAACCCTGTTCCCAGTACTCGTGATCCTGTGCCCCACACATGCATTCTGGCACCATTGTGAGTAGCATCATATCCTGACAAAAGCTTACAGGAAAATACCTGGTGCAGGAACAGCCAGGCCTAGATTCACAAAGGGACTCCGGCATTGTGATTCAAAGCATTGCAATGCCTAACTTTTGGGCACCTAGAAAAATCACAGCATAACACTGCAATCCCTGAAGCCTGAGTTAGGTGTCTAGGCTCCCCTATACAATGACTGGGGAGAGGTAAGCACTTTAGACTGCAATCCACAAAAGCCAGCATGGTAGGCAGAGACCTGCCTAAGCTAATACATGGGAGATGCTGATGAGAGGGGTCTTTCTGAAGCCCCAGTCCTCTCATGGAAATAGGCGCCTAAATCCATGCTGGAAGGAGTCACCGATCGCTGCTAGCAATCCCTCTCCCGGAGTATGGCTGCTAAAGTCATTCTGTGCGAGCATGATTTAGGCACCTGCCTCCCTCCACACAAGATGTGCAGAGAAGGAGGTGGTAGCGTCACCCACCTAATAATTTTTTGCAAAATAGTTAGAAGACTCACCTGGGGTGAGGGAGACCGCAGTTCAATGCGACCCTCTGCCTGAGGGGGAGAATGGATTTGAACAGGAGTCTCCCACCTCGCAAGAGCATGCTCCACCCACCCTGCTGTGGGCTAGTCTGATGTTAGGGGTTCCCTCAATTTCTCCTCTTGAAGCCTCCATTCATTTCAATGGCAGTTAGGAGCCTAAGTAACTTTAAGGAGCTGGGCCTCAGTGCCCATGGGTTGAGCCCAATGTTATTCTCGTTGCATTTGGATCAGAAGGGTTAGGATCCTAGCATTGAGGTGGGGCTCTTTTCGTTTGTTCTCTGTTCTTTTTGTTAAGAGCATGGGCTGCTGGCTTGCCAATGCCAGTGGGGCAGTGGATTGTGTTTCAACTATTTTTCAGCGCAGCCCACTAAGCCTCTGATGTGAATATTTAAATGTTTGTACATCTAGATATATTAATAAACGATAGTTGACCCTATTAGGATTTTGACGGGAACGTCAATATCTCTATAAGAGGGTGGCCTTCTCCTTTAAGGTTCAGGAGACCTGGGGCTAGCTAGTCAGCCCCTCCCGTACCCGAGTTAGCTGCCTAACTGTGGTCAGGAGCAGGGCCGGCTCCAGGCACCAGCTTAACAAGCAGGTGCTTGGGGCGGCCACTCCGGAGAGGGGCGGCATGTCCAGGTATTCAGCGGCAATTCGGCGGAGGGTCCCTCACTCCCGCTCGGAGCGAAGGACCTCCCGCCGAATTGCCGCCACAGATCGCGATCGTGGCTTTGGGGGGGGGGG
>QXTE01000073.1:2554546-2626261 GCA_003942145.1 Platysternon megacephalum
ATCCCCCCCTCACTCTTCTCTTCTGCAGACTATATAAGCCCAGTTCCCTCAGCCTCTCCTCATAAGTCATGTGCCCCAGACCCCTAATCATTTTCGTTGCCCTCCACTGGACTCTCTCCAATTTGTCCACATCCTTTCTGTAGTGGGGGCCCCAAAACTGGACGCAATACTCCAGATGTGGCCTCACCAGTGCTGAATAGAGGGGAATAATCACTTCCCTCGATCTGCTGGCAATGCTCCTATTAATGCAGCCCAATATGCTGTTAGCCTTCTTGGCAACAAGGGTACACTGTTGACTCATATCCAGATTCTCATTCACTATAATCCCAAGGTCCTTTTTTGCAAAACTGCCGCTTAGCCAGTCGGTCCCCAGCCTGTAGCGGTGCATGCGATTCTTCCGTCCTAAGTGCAGGACTCTGCACTTGTCCTTATCGAACCTCATCAGATTTCTTTTGGCCCAATCCTCCAATTTGTCTAGGTCACTTTGGACCCTATCCCTACCCTCCAGCCCAATTACCTCTCCCCCCAGCTTAGTGTCATACGCAAATTTGCTGAGCGTGCAATCCATCCCATAATCCAGATTATTAATGAAGACGTTGAACAAAACCGGCCCCAGGACCGATCCCTGCGGCACTCCGCTTGATACCGGCTGCCAACTAGACATCGAGCTGTTGATCACTACCCGTTGAGCCCAATGATCTAGCCAGCTTTCTATCTACCTTATAGTCCATTCATACAGTCCATACTTTTTTAACTTTCTGGCAAGGATACTGTGGGAGACCATAACAAAAGCTTTGCTAAAGTCAAGGTATATCACATCCACTGCTTTCCCCATATCCACAGAGCCAGTTGTCTCATCATAGAAGGCAATCAGGTTGGTCAGGCATGACTTGCCCTTGGTGAATCCATGTTGACTGTTCCTGATCACCTTCCTCTCCTCCAAGTGCTTCAAAATGGGTGCCTTGAGGAACGCTCTATCCCAGAGCAGAGAGAGACTTAAAGGGAGCTCAGAAGGGTGGAGTCCAAGGGGAGCAAAAGAACTGCTGCCAACTCCAGCCTGTGTGGGGAAGGCTGAGAGGACCCACCTCAGAGGAGAAAACAGAGCAGGGAGTGCCTGCAATGCCATTCTTGGCCAGCAGGGGGTGGTAAAGGGCAAGCACACCCTGTGACAATCCTTCATTAAAAAAAAAAAAAAGAAGGTGTTTCAGGAATAGTGTGCAGCTGTGTAGTTAAGTGAATACCATCACTGGCAGGAGCCGTAATCTGCACCCAAGCAATTTTGCAATTTTATTTTGCTCTGAGTACTGTAATGGAGAGGTTTGGTACCTCCGTCATTTCAATTTACCTCTACCCACATCTCCCAGAAGAGAGCAGCCTGAGCAGCTTCCCCGGGGGGCCTGCAGACTCCCCAGTGTACACAAACCAATGCTGGGGTAATTGCCTTTGTGCTTATACTTTAAAGTCCCCAGCACACATGTGTAGAAGAATCCATAACGAGGTTCTGATTCTGTGATTGTTCTCATCAGGACACTGAAAAAGGAAAGAGAATAACCCCCTCTTCATTGCAAAGGGAGAACACTTGCGGGCCCTGCTTTGAATGAAAGGTCTCAAACTCTCGTGGAATTTTTATAATATAAAGGGAAACTCTGACCGAACAATGTCAGCTCAGACGGTTGCATTCAGGATGGTTTGTAGGTATTGGGTGCAATGCAAGGAATGCTTTATTAAGGCAGATTCATAGCAGACTGGGCATGGATTGTACAACCCCCAATGAATCAAATGTCCAGATTTTTAACCCTAACCCTGACAGTTTCCCATTCTCTCACTCAGCAAATCCTCATCTCCTCCCATTGCTTCCCAACCCTCTACCTTACCTCCCAGAGCCATTGGGATGCTTTACCTTCGCTAGCAGAATCCTTGGAGGGGACTCATCAGTAGGGGATAAGTATTACCATTGAGGCACTAGGTGGAGCTGCCATGTGGCCCAGAACCCCAACAGCAGCAGGAGAGTTGTAAAAAGTGGCCTCTAATTTTGAGTGCTTTGAATGTTGGGTCTTCTGACTTCAGCCACCCAGGGCCTGATCTTCTCAAGGGCTGAGCACCCACAATGCCCGTCGGTGATATAGGGGCCCAACATTCTGAAAAAATCAGGCCTTAAGTGTCTCAAGGTAGACAACCCAAAATTGTATCACCCCAACTCAGTGGCAAGTTTTGAATTTTTTCCTAAGCTTTTCAGAGCTTTCAACCCCTTACTGTATGGCCCCAATGCTGCAAACTACTGTGTGCGCACATAGGGATCTGTTTGCAGAACTGGGGACTAAGTTTGTAAAATGCCATGTTAATATCTGGGGATATATAAACAACAATGATGGCTACCGCTCAACATGCTATTCATCAAGATCTTGATCCCATTCATATTTGAAGTCATAATTTTAAATCCATTTTAAAATATTTTAAGTCAACCGTTTGCATTTTTAATGCAGTTTGGATCTTAAGTATCAGGTGTGACAAAGTTCCTCCTCTCCTCTAGTAGGTACTGCGCTTATTGGCGGATTTCCTCCCCTCAGTGGTCTTCCCCTTGAATGAAACCCACAGTCTGGATCAACTCCTTCTGTGTCTGATTAGGAGTAGCGGGGCTTGGGGGGGAACCCGGGCCCGCCCTCTACTCCGGGTTCCAGCCCAGGGCCCTGTGAATTGCAGCAGTCTCTATAGTGTTACTTGTAACCGCTGCTTGACTGCTACAGCTCCCTGGGCTACTTCCCCATAGCCTCCTTCAAACACCTTCTTTATCCTCACCATAGGATCCTCCTGGTGTCTGATACTGCTTGATTGTATGGTGTTACCTCAATCCTCCAGCAGTACACCCTCTCAGTTCTTAGTTCCTTGTGTTTTTGGCTCCTAGCTCCTCATACACACTTCCTTCCTCTGGCTCCTCTGAGTGGAGTGAGCTCCCCTTTTTATACCAGGTGCCCTGATTAGCCTGGCCTGATTGGCTGCAGGTGCTCCAATCAATGTAGCTCTCTCCGGTGCCTTCTAGAAAGTACTTAATTGGCCCCAGGTGCCTTAATTACCCTGGAGCAACTGCCATTTTGGTTCCCATGGTACTAGGGATTTGCTTAGCCTGGGGCTAATATACCTGTTCCTTAGTACTTTCCTGTAGCCATCCGGCCTTGCTCCATCACACAGGTTATTTACCCCACTGAGATTCTGAATGGGGTTGCAATGTATCTCAAATAGAGAAAAAGAATTATGAAGAAAAATATCTTTTCTGCTGGTAAATTGAGGGGTTTAGCTATGTACATCTTTGATGCATTTTAATTGGTGTTTATACACTTCTATTTCTAGTAAACTAAAAGCAGCATAAATTATGATCAGCGAACTGTTTACAAAAAGACCAAAGAGAATTAAAAAGAACGTTTATTGTTATTTCAACAGAACAAGAAAACTGAGAATGTCCTATGGCTAAATAGAGCAACAAATGGTTAATTATGGGGTTGATAGCTTAATCTAGCTTCTCCTTTCACCATGCTAGTTAGCACTAACTGTGAACCATCTGTCTGAGATTTTAGCAATATCCCCACACGTATTTCATGATGTGGTTTTAATATGCATTGCTGAGAAAAATGGTTCAGATCAGTTTTCATGTCACACCAAGCTACATACATTTTCCAATTCGGAATACAAATCAGGGCACACAATGGCTCCCTCCTCCCGTTTTATGGATCACTCCTGTCCTGGTTCACTTGTTGAGAATGTCATGTTTTACTTTTACCTCAGGAAAAAAGAATCAATAAAGAATGTTCCAAAAATTGCACTATAGCTAACAGAGAAGTTCAGCTTTCTCAGCTTCTTTCCTCTCTCCTGTATTTGTATACTACAAAGGAGATGAGGGCAACATTTTCAAAAGCGCCCACATGGCTTAGGACCCTAAACCCCATTTTCAAAAGAATTTGGTGCATTCGTTGTTTGTCTGTCTCCGTGGGTATGTCTACACAGGGATAAAATACCCGTGGCGTGACAGTGGCTGGCCGAGGTCAGCTGACTCGGGCTTACAGGGCTCGGGTTGCAGAACTAAAAATCGCTGTGAAGATATTCAGGCTTGGGAGGGAGCCCAAATTCTGGAACCCTGCACCCTTGCAGGGTCCCACAGCTCAGGCTCCAGCCCCAGTCCGAATGTCTACACAGTGATTTTTCAGCCCTGGAGCCTGAGCTCCATGAGCCCGAGTCAGCTGGCCAGGGCCAGCAGCGGGTTTTTTAATGCCTGTGTAAGACATACCCTGTGAGGGCTGTGTGGCTGGGGGTTACCAGGTGAACAGATCAGGTCAGGAGAGGTCTTTTTGTTGCATCTCCATGAAGACCATGTGGCTGGGATTCTTTGATCAGATCTGGTGTTTGAAGTCTCTGATGGGCTAAAGCTAAGCAGCAAGTCTTAGTATATAAGTCAGTTGCCAAGTGAACATTTAAGGAGGCGAACAGGAGCAGTAACCAGGGGAGTTTTGGGGGGAATTGGAATAGGAAGTGTGGTTCCTTCTGTTTTAGGTATGGTTCTATGCCAGGTAGTGGAATCTGAATGACGAGAGAACAACTGCTGTGTTTTGCTTTGGATGTGCTATGTTTTCCTTTCTGCTGGAAGACAGTAAAGATTTCTGGTGCATGAAATGCAAGCTGGTGGCCATACTGGAGGATGAGATACATAGTTTGGAAGCACAAGTATCAACATTGTGTAGTGTCTGAGAAAACAAAGTCTTTTTGGACAATCAGATTCAGAAATTATTGCCACAGATTCCACATGGGGAAGATTTGCCATTGGAGAGAGTATAAACCAAAGAAGAAGACAGGCAATTTGAGACCAAGGGGGAGGAAAGAGAAACAGGTGGCATTCAGTCCAGCTAGAGTCAGCTCAGTGAGCTAACTATCAACGAACTTATCTCTAGAAGAATGGAACAGAATGCTACAGGAGACATACTCGATGGGCCTTCTTGTGATATGGTATGAAGCAATCAGCTACCAAGAGAGATGGTAAGGAGGTGAATGTTGTACAAACTCAGCCTGTAATGAACAAATTGAACCAATGTGACAAAGAATGTAAAGAGAAGGAAAATTTCAATTGCTTACATACCCATGCTAGGAGTCTGGGCAATAAACAATTAGAATTGGAAATGCTCACTGAGAAGAAATATGATATCATTGGTATTACTGAAACCTTGTGGGACACATTATTAGAATGTTAAAATCATTACATTGTTACAACCTGTTTAGGAAGGATAGAGTGGATGAAAGAGATTGCACTATACATTAAAGATACCATTAACTTTTTTTATAGTTATTGATATCTCAGAACCACTGGATCTTGAATGCAAAATCAATGCTCTAACTAACAAACCCAGGAGAGGGTACTGGTGGGGGTCTGTTACAGACCACCGAATCAAACTAGAGAACAGTATGCATTACTCCTTAAGCACCTCTCTGTAATGTGTGCGGAAATAAAAATTATGTTTTCGCATCCTCAATTTGAAAATATGTTGTAGGTCTCATGCAGCCAGTAGTAAAACATCTTAGTGTTTCTAAAATTATAGCTGGCAATTTTCTAACACAAAATGCAACCAACATAAGATGACTCTATTTCGGACCTTGCTAATGTGGATAAAGATGAATTAATCACCCCAGTGGGTGGTTGCCTAGGGACCAGTGATCATGACCTAATTACATCTAATGTGGGCAAAAAGAAGACAGTCCCAAGCAGCAGTTCTTCAAAAGGGTTAATTTCCTCAAACTGAGGAAGATGAACAAAATCGATTGGGAGAAAATTTTAGACAGAAAAATGTGAATGAAAATTGGGAGTTGTTTAAGAGGAGGGTATTAGATAGCTAAAAAGCCACAATTCTACAGTCAAGAGGACAACTTTGGGTAAAAGCCCATCCTCGTTAAGTGGTGAAGGCAGCAATTAGAAAAAAAATTCCCAATGCATAACAAATGGAAAAAATGGGGGATGGAGTAGATATCAATCAATATAAATTATAAGTTACTACGCGCAGAAAATTGATAAGGGAAGCTAAAGTCATCATGGAAAAAATCCATGGCTAGTAGGGCAAAGGAAAATAAAAAGGAGGATTTTTTAAAAGTATATTAGGAACAAAAGAAACCCTAACAAAAATATAGGACCATTACTAAATGGAGATGGAAAACTTGTTAATAATGATGTTGAAAAGGTAGAAATGTTCAATAAATATTTCTGTTCTGTATTTGGAAAGAAGCAGGTTGATGTATCACACGAGGAAAATGAAGTACTTTCCAATCCATTAGTAACAAAGGAGTATTAATTTAATTGGGAGTTAGGCACCTCACCTGCTTAGGCACTTTTGAATATCTCATTAGGCAGCTATCTGCATCTTGAGGTGCCTAAATACCTTTGGAAATCTGGCCCTTAGAAACCTACGGCTCTAGAAACGTAACCTTAGAAAGCTAAGTCTCATTGAAAATTTCACCCAATCACTCTCTTCCCCTTAAAGAATGAAAGGAAAATTTCAGAATATTTGAGCTTGACATGCTTTGGGGAAAGCGTAGAGAGCGGGTAAGAACTCTGCCCTTACTGAATCTGCCAACTGACAAATGAGGCTCACTCAGAGTAACAGAAATGACCCTGTAATAAAAACTGTTACAATCTGAATTTGGGTTCAAATGTAGAGCAACTTTCCTGTGTCCTGAAACAATGACCATTGGGCTACAAATACACCACAAAAATTAGGACAGAGGAAGAAGCAGAATAGTAAATCACCTGGAGGGCATGTCCACACTACAGACTTAAGTCTACCTATGTTAGGTTGGCCAACTGTGGTGGCTGATGTCCACACTACCCTCCTTCTGTCGGTGGTGCGTGTCCTCACCAGGAGCGCTTCCACTGACTGAAGAGGGGCAGTGTGGGGGGCTGAGAGCCAGGGCTTTCAGCTATGCTCAGCTCCGCGCTCCCAGCTGGGAGTGGCGGCCAGTAACCCGGGCTTCTTGCCTCCCCATTCCCTGAGAGGAGTGGGGAGGCAGCCGCCTGGGCTTCTCATCTCCCTGTTTCTCACCAGGAGCAGGGACCAGCTGCCCGGGCTTCTGGCCTCCCCATTCCCAACTGGGAGCAGGGGCCAGCCATCTGGGCTTCTCACCTCCCCCCTGGGAGCTGGGGCCAGCTGCCTGGGCTTCTTGGCTCCCTGAGTGAGGAGCTGGGTGGGCGCAGCCTGGCGGCGAGCCGGGGGCAGCTGGGCTCTAGCTGCCTGGCTTTCTTGCCAATTTCACAGCTGCAGCAGGGAGCCCCGAAATTGAAAAGAGTGCCAAGAGTGTCTGCAGCTGTGAAATTGACAAGAAAGCCAGACACTCCCCCCCCTTCCCACCCCCTCCCCTGAACCTGCCATGCCCTCGCTCCTCCCTCTCCCCCCCCAGAGCCTCCTGCACACCACGAAACAGCTGATCGGGAGGTACAGAGAGGGAGGGGGAGGCGCTGATCGGCGGGGCTGCTGGTGGCGCTGGGAATGGGGGGGGAGGGGGTGCTGATGGGGGGCTGCTGACATATAACTGTGGAAGAAGCAGCATGTGCCCCCCTAAGTATCTGCTGTCAGTGATACATATGGTGATGGCCTTTGCTACATCCCATATCTGGAAACCCCAATGCAGTGCTGCCCCATCTGCTTATTGATCCCTCTTCCCAGTGTTCCCGCCTGGCGCCTGATTCCCATGTGTGTGTATTAGGAATGAAAAGACGCTTCCTACAGCCGCCCTTTATGTTTAAACCATGATTCATTACTGAGAAAATATAGCAAGAGTAACTATTACTGTAGGACCTACAAACAGGATACTCTATTTTACTCATTTTGATGAGCGAACATTAGCACAGTTCATATAGATCTGCTGGATCCACAGATCATGCACGTGCATTAGCAATGCTGTTTTGGCATGAAAAGGCACGAGTTAGAGTACAACACATGGAAATGGTTGCAGCTGGATTATTGGTTCCATTGGAAACAGAAGAGAGAAAATAATCCATAGTTGACATATGAAAAAAGAAAAAAAAATTGCATGGGGGAAGGGAGATGCATTCCAGTTTTACAGGATTTACAGTTGCCAAGAAGTGTCTTTTTATAATGTACCACCCAACTCAGCTGGTAGTATTTACCAACACTTGCTAGTGAATGATCATTTCTTCAATACAGACAGAGCAGCTCCGTTTTTCTAGAAGCTCTCACTACATCATACAGTCCATAACATATTGCAGGTGCACTGGCACTGAGCCAGCGTTCTTTCCTAGTAAGGAAGACAGACGTTTAACAGCAGAGAGGCCATTTGGGTAAAGTTATACCTTGCATTTGTTTCCCTCCCACACCCCGCAATCTCCTTGGTCTCAGATTCTGCCGGGATAAGAATTCAGAAACGGAAAGGAAAGAAACACTACAAGAATGTTAGTTATGGTGTGAATGAGAAAGGCAACTGTTCCTACTCACAGCTTGGTCCCTTTCTGCTCTCCCCCCACTAGGGCTCGGGCCTCGACACAACAGAGTTCAGATTTGTGTACTGCATGAAGTAACCATGTTACCTTTTCCAGGAACCAGTCTGGGCGTGTCCCCTTTCCATCAGTCCTGATCCTCATCTTCCTGAGTGGTGCAATATCTGAAATCTCCATGATAAAAGTGTCCTCCTGACCTCTCTCAAATCTGGAGAAATTAAAAGGTCACGCAGGTTTTGTATTATCTGGCTTGGTTTCTTGTGCTGATGCCCAACCACCCGCTCTTTGTGCACTGTTCTGGACTTGAGTTTTCCACTCTGGTTATTGCATGCTAGCATGGTTCTGGCAAGCTTCCCCTGCCAAGTTTGGACAGGGATTCCTTTCCCCTGAGAATCAAGCCAATACAGACCCCACTGTAGGTTGCCCAAGCTAATCTACAGCATGGCTCATTACCCTGGTTGTAACACAGATATAACTACGTTTACATGGTGTACATGCAAACTGTGTTACTAGTAAAGCTGGGACAAAACTACAAACCCCATCTACATATCCCCAAACTTTTTGAGAGATTGACTCTGGAATTGAGGTTTGCAGATTGAGGCCAGCTCCTGTTACACCTGGGGCAGGCTAGCGTTTGGAAACTCGGCCTCAAGCCATCGGTTGTATTCTGTCATGCTGTTGCACTATGGGGAGAAGAGGGTATAGGGAACATTGGCCTTTGCTGCTGAGGAGCAACAGGGGGAAAAGGGGCCAACTAATGGGCTGGAATGTGCATCTTGAAGGACGTAGTCCATTGGTTAAGTGTATGTCTAGTTCCCCAGCTGCTTAGGATCTATGCTTAGAGTGAGAAATCCTGGGCCCGTTGAAGTCAACAGGAGTTTAGCCTTTGAATCCAGAGGGGCCACTGTTCACCTATAGTGCGAAGCATGTGTTATTGCATCCCGCAGGGAGGCCCACCCTGTAATATCCCACACAGGCTGGCAGAATTGCTGTAGACCTAAAAGAAAATAGCCAACTACTAATCACTAGCTAGCATGGCAGTTGGAGATAGGAGTATTTGCATAAACTATCCCCCAGAACACCAGTGGAATGACCAGCCACCACTCTGGCTCCTCTGCTTATGTGTTGTATGGTCTTCCCCTTTGTCCATCATTTAAAAGTTCTGACAGTGGGCTTTTTTAGGGAACAGGGCATGTGTCTTCTCATGTGTTTGGACACAGCTTTGTACACTGTGGGCACTACTACAACCTAGATAATCAATAGTAATGGTACCCCCATTTCTGGCAGTGGGCTGTACCTGCTACCAGCTGTGCAACTCTGTGATATGAGGGGGAAATTTCTTTTCAGCCTCTGGCCAGATTACACCCTATAGAATAAATCTGATTATCCTTGAGCCATCATCTCAGCCTGCATAGCTGCAGATGCTACCAATAGTTTTGGCATGAGCTGCAAAATTTTCATCCAGACCTTTAACTTCCCTAGATTTACAGAGGCAACAGGTGTGGGGTTTTGACTCAGGTCCATTTCTAGTTATTAATGATTAAATTTACCTCACCCTTTTGAAAATGTGTGCTATGTTCTTTGCCTCAGTGCCTCTCTGTGGTAGTGAGTTCCAAGGCTCACGATACACTGTGCAAAATAATATTTCCTTTCATGCCTTAAGTGGATTGATTCTCCAGTTTCTAACTTTATAAGACAAAATGAAAAGGAGCAAACCATCACTTTTCATTACGGACACCGTTGTTCGTAAAGCTTTATGCCCCATCACACTTCTGTCCTTTCCAGGCTAAATAACTCTAGTATAAGCAGTCTCCCATCATCCCATTCTTTCAACCTGCTGTCATCAGTCAATATCCTGTTCAGAATTTGTAGGTTTCATATCCAACCCATTACTCACAAGAACTCACTACACTGTAGGGAAACAATCACCCTAAGGAGATGGACTGGAGGACCTAATAGGTCTTTCCTATCCCTAATTTATATGAGCATGAACATAAGAATTGTAAATCTGAATAAAAACTGGGGGGGGGGGGATAATACTGGAGGAGATAAAGTATTTAGCAAAATGTCTTCTTCAGGACACTGAACCATTTGTCTGCAGGATTTCATTAAGCTTTCCTATCCATGCCTCTACCTATAAATATTTCTATTGCCTTGAGGTCTTGGCAATAAACAGTAATGTAACTAAAATCGCCTTAAATCTGTGACAGGTTAGAGAGTTGTTTCTTTGTAAGGTGGCGAGCTCCTGTCAGTGAGCTGGTACTGGATGGCCCCAATAAATATGAAGTGTCTCTTTTAACAATTTTGTATTCAGTGCCTTCTCCTCCCTCTCTCTGTGTCCAGTTGTGTGATGACTACGGATGTTTCCGCATGGGACTTGAATCAATGGAAGTTTGTGTTGTGAATTGCTGGACTGAGAGACAACAGGAATTACAAGTGAACAGGCAATGTGCACATTGTGTAAAGTTCCCTTTTGCTGAGGGTGTTAAGGACAGCCATGACAACACAAGTAATGGGCAGGTTACATCAATCTTGGGTCTGGAATGGGGGCCTGCAGTTGGGCCTGGAGCAGCTAGCTAACAGCAGCTGACACCCCTAATCAGCTAGATGGTCTTATTGCCTGAGTGGCATTGCCAGGACTGCTCTGAAGACCACTAGTAGCACTCAGCCAGGGGATGCTCAATGTGTATGCCCACAGCGTCAATTGCTCCTGTACCTGCCTTGTTCTCAGCCTTGCTCCAGTCCTGTTCCTGCCTTGCTCCTACCCTGCTCCAGTCCATTCCAGCTCTACTCGGTTTCTGACTCCTGGTTCCTGACCCTTGGCTCTGGCTCCTGGATCTTGACTCTAGCGCTAGGCTGGACAGCAGCTGCTCCAAGCACTAGGCTTAACTGCCCATGCCCTGGCCTGTGACATCTTGTGGCAGAGCTACAGGGTGTGCAGAGCTGCTTTATATATTGCACACATTAGCTGTTATTCCTTCGGAGCCACTCTCTGGCCATGTACCGCCAACTGCTTCAGTTGCTTTTCACTATGTTTTGTGGGGCCCTGTCTTGAAGAAAGGCCTCTGTGGTGACTCATGGCACACAATGTAGTATGTTGTGGTAAGGGCTCTTTAAAATGAATCATAGAAGCTCTGTGAGCCTCCCTCAGTAGTTAAAATAATGTAAGTTATTTCTCGGCTTATTCAGTCAACTGGGGGAGTTTGGGATATCTAGAGCTATCTTGAAGGACTCCTCTCCAGTGACTGGGAGTCTCTTCCCATACCTCATCGGCATTTTCAGCTGACATGGGACTGGTTTTGTTTCTTAAACAAGAAAAACAACAGTCCACCCCCACCCCCACCCCCACCCCCCGGGGTTGCACATTGGGCTTAAAACACTGGAAGACAGACCAGCCAAGCGTAGGGAGCTGCAAAGGGCAGCAGGAGGGGGAAGCTCATCTCTCTGGTGCTCTTAGGTTAAAAGCACCTGAGCATGCCAGGAAACAAACTGTCTTCTGCATATCTCTATCTGGATCCAAAAACTATCAAGGCATTCTGTCGCCTGCATGGCTCAGAAGTGAGCATATTCACTCTGCTGGGTTGGGTCCTTTGAAGATGATGCAGAGATTTTAGGCAGGGGTAAATGCGTTCTACCTTTCCAAAACAAAGCAACAGCACCCTTCTCGTTACATAACGAAACACGGGAAGGCGTCAAGGTCATTTGAACATACACCGCTACCTTGATATAACGCCACCCGATATAACACGAATTTGGATATAACGCGGTAAAGCAGTGCTCCGGGGGGGAGGGGGGGGCTGCGCATTCCGGTGGATCAAAGCAAGTTCAATATAACGCGGTTTCACCTATAACGCGGTAAGATTTTTTGGCTCCCGAGGACAGCGTTATATCGAGGTAGAGGTGTACTTGCCCATGTAACTATTCCTTACTGGCATCTGCAAATATAACATCTCTTCATCATCCTGCCCACAGAGCTCTTATTTTCAGTAATGCTAGTCAGTGCGCTATACACAGAATCAGAACTCAGTCAGTTAACGTGCTATAAGTCTGTGGTCAAAGGTCTGGTGTCCCCGACAGCAAACTGGATCTAAAGTCTATGGCTGGATCCTGGAATCCTGCAGCACTCTGGTGGGGCAGCCTGGAAACGCTGTAGCAGCTTCGTATAAATATTAAAAATTGAGGGGTTTATTTAATTAAAATTGAAATGGAATATTATAATCATTGCTGTCGTCCCTGTGATATTCATTCCATGCTGTCCTCACATTTTGACAAAGTACCACTGGATGGCAGAAGTTATCAGAGGGGATGCTGGAAGTTTTGGCAGCTGAGTAAGGGTCAGTTAGAACTTTAAGCACCTGGGGAGGTGATGGAGTCAGATTAGGATGATAGGGTAAGTATTTTAGCTGTGTCCGTGAAAGTGATCATTAGTGAAATAGTTACAAAGGTTATCTTGAGGCTACAGAGTACACCACCCCTTCGTAGGGGTGGGTCAGTCCACACCTCTCTGTCAGACTGTCAGCAGAATTACAGTGTCGGTTTACGTTCAATCCGTGTTTTTTACATTTTCTTCACAACTATGAAAGATAAATTTATAAAACCCCCAAATCTTAGATTCTCCTGCAAAGGTGGATTCCACATCAGATACTGCCCCTATGATACCATGGACTATATAGGACCCTGGCTGTGGCTGACTCAAGACTTTAGTATTCACAATTCTCCTTATACTGTCTAGTTTTAAGACTGCAGAGAAACAGGATAAACTCCAAGACTTGTGCAAATGCCAAAGGATTATATATCATTTGTTGCACAGAATATTTCTTCCTACTGCTCTGTTAAGTCCAATACCATAACTTGGAAATGGTCAATGGCCCTTTTGCCATTTACTTCAGTGGGAGCAGGAGCAGGGCCCTGACTGTGTTTAAATTTGAAAGCTGAGCTTCGTTGTTGCTTGTTTTTAAGGAACAAAGAGGACAAGATACTGTACCTCTCTCCATTTTTTTCCAGCCGCATCTCCTCAGTGTTCCCGCTGGACCCAAATAGAGTCATGTAAATATTGGTATCCGTTCCAGCATTTTGGATGTCTCCAGTCACAACTGTAACTTCATATAGAATCTGGCAAGGATTGAAACAATCATGAAGCGTCTCACTGCAAACAGCTGTTCTTGATCCAAACAAAAGGCTAAGCAAAAAGCTAGTCAGGCTCTGCAGTTTGTCTGCTTCTTTAAGCGCAGTTATCATAGCACAGTACCTTTAAGACCAGTTCCCTTTATACTGATATTTTCTATTGCAAAGTTACTGGCCGAAACGTATTATGAAATATTTTCCTTTTTCATCACCTAACCCTTTTTAGTGGGTTTTGACAGCCCAAACAATGTGTCTGAGTGTGAGAGAGACTCTGTTATTACTACACACACACGCTTTGGAAGTGATAGGCATCTGATGAACTGCAGAGGCAGGTGATAAATGGCAATGATCATACAGCTTTGTCTATTTCATCTGCACTCTGCCCAAAAATCCATCTCCCTCTAGACTGTTCCGATATTCCAGTCCCCCAAGCAGTTTCAAACTGCTGCCACTTTAAAAAATCAACTTGCTAGGAAAATGTTTGTTTCTTCTCCTCAAATACAGTATCCCCCCAACCCACCTCCCAAATGTTACTGCTCTGATGCCCAAAGTGGACAATTTTCAGTCCTGCTTCAGTGACAGGTTTAAAGCCTGATACGTATCTCACCACACTGCACGGCAAGAACTGGGTGTCTTAGCCATGGCAAAGTGGAGATTCCCACTTTCCCAGTGAGATACACAGCACTTGCATCTAGCTCTGGAAGGTCCCAAGATATCAGACTTTAAAGTTGTGCCATCTTATGCATAGGAAGCTACTTGGGGTCATTTTCAACATATTAGTTTTACTTTATTCTCTTTCTCTGAGACGTGAACAGCTGGACTCATGGAGTAAAATATTTCAAAAGCACCTAAGTGATTTAGGTCCCTGAGTCCCAATGCTCCATGGGACTTTGGATAACATTTTCAAAAAGTGCCTAAGTGACCTAGAAGTCCCTCTGAAAGTCAATGGGACTTAGTTACCTAAGTCACTTACGAACTTTTGCAGATGTTTTGCATGGTAACTAAGGTGCTTGGGTTTATCATTGGAGAGATATCTGAAACAGTCCCAGTACACTGTACTCCTTATTGGTGTGATATATTATGTAGGTTTTATAGGCATCAGTCATGGATGCCACATTATTCAAGAGTGTCAAAGGAATAGGAGGGAAAATAAATTAAATTATGAGGCAGCTGCACAGGAGGTGAAGAAAAATCATACCATTAACTATCCAACACATTTGGAGTTTCTGATCCAAGCCATTTATAAGGAAAGATGGGACAAAATATGTTATGAACTGTTCAAAAAGTGAAACCTACACTTCAGTATTTGAACTCTCAGCTCACAGTCACCATCCCTAATTTTCCCTAAATCTTCCAGCAAAATTCTGGCATAACATCACATATGAGATTTCAGGTGGGTGGAATTACTTTTGGCAAACTTAAGGAAGTGGTGGGCAACACTGGGTTTTTAATGGAAAACGAAGCTTAAACCTTAATTAGCATCAATATTGATTTATGGCTGACACATTAGAGGAGGTCTTTGGTATGAGTCTTTGAAAGCTGTCAAGGTGGAAGTTAAAGAACTGGTGGAACATTTCAGATAAAGTAGATCTTAGCCCCAGTTTTCTGCCCAAAGTCTTCTTTCTGAGTGCACTAGGTTCTACTGTGGAAGGCTGTGTGCAGTGGCTGTGTCTGTCAGTAAAAATGTTATTATACTTCTGTTTGTCTGGGGTACAAAAAAGATTTTATGAGTAAATCTCATTTGGTTGGAAGTCAGGAGCAATGTATGAAATTACTGTTTTACCAGCAGGGTGATTTAGTTGTGAATATAGATTTACCAACAGAGATTTCAGACCAACACTGTATTATTGTCTCACTCGTCAACATTATTGTCTGCTAGTATTTCCATTATGAATCTTATTTCCAAGGACTGCATAATTCAGGCTTTTTAAATTTGTATTGGTTTAAAATATAGCACACAACATCTCATCTCAAATGTTTATATATTTGTAAATATATATATATATAGTGGTTTTTGTCTTTCCTTATTACTTTTTCTAGGCTACATTTGATTTAAATCATTTGCTACTTGATTTAGAGATAAGCAAAGCTATAAAAGTCTCATGGTTTCCAGATGTTTTTTTTTAATTGAGCAAAAACAAAAAGAAATGTTTTTTGAAACACAAATTTTGTACAGAAACAAACCTCAAACTTCGTATACACAAAAAGTCACATCTTACTTTAACTTTGAAATGATCTCCTGTGCATACAAAATAACAGATTAGAAATTATTTTGTTTAGAATTGTAAATATATACAGTGCTTTATAACAGGTAATGATACTGAGCAAAAATTATAAATAAATAATAAAGATACCTTTACAAAAAATTATAAATAAATAATAAAGATATCTTTTCAAAACAAGAAACCCAAACCTCATGTAGAAAGTACAGTAGTTTACAAATGTATTCACTGTAGTTATGTTATAATCTGTTACCATATATGGCATATACACACTTATATAGATGTAGGTTTTAATTTAATTGCTAAAGAGTAAAAAGATCTTAGAACATACCTTGTGGCCAATGGTAACACAATCTGCATCCAGGATGTTGAAGACACGTGAAGTGAGACCATCCCCGCGGTCCCTGGCCAGCCAGCATTTACAGACAAAGGTATACATGACCCCTTTAGTGGGCACAATGAGCGTTAGCTCTTCTACTAGCCAGGAGCTCTCTGGTGTGGCACCATCATGACCCAGCTATGACATTCAGACAGATAAAAACATTGACTGTTAAAGGAAATGTAGACATATCCAGGGATCCTAATAGGAAATGATAAGACCAGATGTTTTAATTGGTAATGACAGCCAAAGCCAGTTTATTTCATGTATTGCTGAAATGCAGCCACCTCCAGGAGGAACAGAGCAGCTGTAAAACAATGCATGACATTTCTACACGAAAGAAAGGATGTCAGTATCCTCGGCAGTTAATATTAGTTAAGGTGCTCAGATGTCATACTGATGGGCATGGTTTTAAAACCTAGACAGAAGTGAAGGACAATACCATACCCAATTGTAAATATGTTGGGGGGGTGCGATATTAAATAGCCAGAAAGCAACTGCCCACATTGAAACGGGGGGAGGGATAGCTCAGTGGTTTGAGCAGTGGCCTCCTAAACCCAGGATGGTGAGCTCAATCCTTAAGGGGGCCACTTAGGGATCTGGGGCAAAAATCTGTCTGGGAATTGGTCCTGTTTTGAGCAGGGGGTTGGACTAGATGACCTCCTGAGGTCCCTTCCAACCCTGATATTCTATGAACACCCCTATTGTTCCAAAAAGTCCCACACCTATTATGGCATCACCCCCTTCCACTCCAACAATTACAGTTATGACCACCCACTTGTTGGCTCCTCTTAGTTTGCATTTTCTTCCCTGCCATTCCTCATGTACAGAATGGCCTCATCACACCCTGCAAGGCCATACACCCCCTCCCATACACACATCAACCCCTCCCCCCATACATATGTCTGTATATAAAAATATATATATTGGATTGCTTCCCTCTTCCCTAACCTTGATATGTGGCTCTTTTTCTTGAACTGTAAGCTCTTCGAGGCAGGGACTGTCTGCTTCTCTCAATGGGGCCCCAATGTTGATCAGAGTCTCTAACAGGATCTCAGGAAGGCTGGCCCAGTGGGCACTAGCTTAGGAAGTGGGAGACCTGGGTTCAAATCCCTACTCTACCATAGACTTTCTGTATGACCTTGGACAAGTCACCTAGTCTCTCTGTGCCTCAGTTCCCTGTCTATAAAATGGGGATAATGGTCCTTCCATAGCTTCCCCAGGGATGTTGTGAGGATAAATACATTAAAGATTGTGAGGCACTGAGGGTGTGTCTACACTGCAATTAAAACATCCTTGGCGCTTGGGCTGCATGGCTAAGAATAGCAATGTAGACAGTTGGATCTGGGCTCAGAGACTCTCTCTCCCTCAGAGAGCCCAGACATTTACACAATGACTTTAGAGCTGGCCATGCTGCAATGTAGACAAACCCTCAGATACTATGGTGGATGGGGCCATCTGCATACCTTAGATTGAAAGCTGGTACCTGACACAACACAGTAACTCCAGCACTAGGCTGGGCATTGGTTCAGTACTGACTCAGGGTGAAGAATGCCTCATATTTAGTTATCATCATTCTGCAGCTCCTTGAAGGGTCTCCCAGCCTTAGCCTATGAGATCTGTCAACATCACAGCCAGAGATGGTACAGCTGCAGTCAACTGCTAATCCTTCAAACTCCTCTCCAAGAACGTGTGTGTCACTGTTAAATAACTGGGGAGATTAATCTTAGCACATCCGTATCAGCATAATTATGTATCCCGATCACAAAAAGAAAACAACTCTCCGTCAGTCATTCTAATGAACAATCTGTTCTGTTCACAGAAGGCTGGAAATAAGAGCTGCCTACAGTTCATTATTTTCAAAGCAAAACTTATGCATCATTAAGAGATACGGAACTCTTAGCTCTCAACTTTTACAAATTATTTTCTGAACCACTCTAAATAGCTAATAACTTTTTAAGAATAACAGCTCTATCGAGGATGACAGGTCTGTGGTATCTTACTCCACCCAAAAACAAATGATCATTTCATCCAACAGTCTCAACCATCACTCCTATTAGGAATATTATTACAATGATAATGTCTGTGCAGCTGCAGAAAATTAGAGCTAACCACTGGGGAAATTCAAGTCTACAGTGGATGCAGTAATTCTCAGATTCCGAGGGTGTGTGGGGAATGGGAATACAGCATTTGCTTTTCTGCACCCTCCCTGCCAACTCAGCGGCCCTTACGAGAACACGTGCACTGTTTCTTTAAATCTGTAGTAAGATGCCAGGAATGAGGAGGATGGGAAAGCCCAAGCAAGCAGAGACAGAGTAGCTTTAGGGGGAATTCTGTTGGGACTCCTGTGAAAGTCTGCTTCTCATCTCAATTCATTACAAATGTCCCACTAGGCATCATTCTGGGACACCTCTTGACACCAGTATTTGCATTCTGGGCTACCTTTGAGAATCCAGAAGACCAGCAGACTTCCATCGGTCCTCTAGGGTGACCAGGTGTCTGGTTTTCGACCGGAACACCCGGTTCATTGAATGTCCGGTTTGCAGCGCCGTGCAGCGGGGCTGGCAGGCTCCCTGCTAGCCGCCGCACTGCACGGCTCCTGGGAAGCAGTCGGAATGTCCCCCCTCCGGCTCCTATGCGTAGGGGCAGCCAGGGGGAACCGCGGCCAATGGGAGCTGCGGGGGCAGCGCCTGTGGACGGGACAGCACGCAGAGCCGCCTGGCTGCCCCTACACATAGGAGCTGGAGGAGGAACATGCTGCTGCTTCTGGGAACTGCTTGAGATAAGAGCCGCCCAGAGCCTGCACTCCTGACCCCCCATGTCCTGACCCCCTACCCCAGCCCTGATCCCTCTCCCGCCCTCCGAACCCCTCAGTCCCAGCCTGGAGCACCCTCCCTCACTCCGAACCTCCCAGCCTGGAGCCCCCTCCTGTACCCCAAATCCCTCATCCCCAGCCCCACATCAGAGCCCACACCCTCAGCCGGAACTCTCACCCACACCTCCCCCAAGCCCCTCCCGCACCCTGAACCCCTCATTTCTGGCCCCACCCCAGAACCCGCACCCCCCCCAGCCCAGAGCCCATAGCTCCTCCCACATCCCAACCCCCTGCCTCAGTCCAGAGCCCCCTCCCATACTCCAAACCCCTCAGCTCCACCGCCTAGCCCAGAGCCCCCTCCTGCACCCCAAACTCCTCATCCTGGTCCCCACCCCAGAGCCTGCACCCCCAGCCAGAGCCCTCACCCCTCTCTCATTCCAACCAACTGCCTCAGCCTGGAGCCCCTCCTGCATTCTGAACTCTTCCTTTCTGGCCCCACCCCGGAGCCCGCACCCCCAGCCGGAGCCTTCACCCCCTCCCACACACCAGCCCCCCGAGCCAGCGCAGTGAAAATGAGTGAGTGAGTGAGTGAGGGTGGGGAGAGCGAGCAACAGAGGGAGGGGGGATGGAGTGAGCGGGGGGTGGGGTCTTGGAGAAGGGACGGGGCATGGATGGGGCCTCAGAGGAGGGGCGGGGCAGGGGGTGAGGCAAGGGTGTTCGGTTTTGTGTGAGTAGAAAGCTGGCAACCCTAAGGTTTTAAACATTGTTCTGAGGACCGGAGTTAAACTTAGTTCAGTGCTGAATAACCACTACAACATGGTCAGTGGGGCATTCAGAACATAACTCTGAGATTATTTAATTTTGAGTTTTCTTAGCAGGTTACTTTTGAGCCTGCAGGAATGGTAAATAGCTGTCATATTCATTCCTTTTCTAAATGAATTGTGCAATAAGCCACATCAATACATTGCATGGTCTTAAGTCATAATCACACCAGAGGGTAGTCTCTGAACATAGAGCCTAGGAACATAGACCACCTAGGAAGACTGATGATATTTCTGGCTGGGATGCTGAAAGGATCCTAACGAAGCAGAATTTCAGAGAGATTTGGGTGCCTAATCCCACAGCTCCTTTGAAAATCCTAGTCACTGTTGTTATTTCTCAGAGTCTAAAGTTTGCGAGGCTCTTCACAAGACTGATAATAAGGCAGGGAGCCTGCCCTTAAGAGCCTGCAATCAAATTTCAGATGTGACACAACAATAGGGTAAAATAAAACAACAGAAAGGGAAAGAACAGACAAAGGTCACAGCAAAGAGATTACATGGTTAGGGTCTGACGCTCGGAGGTGCTGAGAATCTCCTGGACTCATGAGAGCAGAGGATGCTCAGTGTCTTTCCAGATCAGGTCCTTATTCAGCAAGGGCCAGCGCACAGCACAGTGGGGCAGAATTTGTAATAACGAAATGAGCTCAGCTCTTTCTTGTAGGTTTCATTTCAGAAGTGAATCTTGGGGAGGGATTTGAATGAGGAGAGGACTAGTTTCCTGGCATATCAGCTCAGGAAAGACACCCCATGCATAGGGGGAAATGTGGAATTTTAAATAATATTGTGATTCTCGGTGGCAGTCGAAATCAAAGATGCTGGGCTATTTTTCTTTGTTAGGAGAAAAAAAAATGAACATGAGTTTAAGAAAGCACTATTCAGTTTCCACCAAGTGCCTGCCTGTCGTTTCCTGTGACTACCAGGTGTCCACATTATTTTTATTTCAATGTGTAAATTAAAATTTATCATTACAAAGTTTTAGAGATGTAGGCAGAGCGGGCAGCAAAGGGGCCCTCTCATATCACTCAAATCTTCGTTGTTTCTAACTTTAGAGAAAGCAGAATAAAAATGCATTATTACAAACTGCATCACAGTGCAGATATTACTGTGCTAGTAAAGCCAGTCGAACAGAGTATAGAGACTATTCCAACATCTTCTGCAATATACTATGTTATTTCTGCTTAAGAATTTATGTCTATATCCTCTCACGTTCTGCTAATAGCAAACAAATGCCAACTCCAAATACCCAGGTGTTCTTCACCTCCACCAAGTAGCTAGCTAGCAATTTTCTTCCCCGGTACCTAAAGGGTACAATACTGTGCAAGAAAATAAGCACACGTGCCATGGTAGCCAGTGCAGATTGGCATGTGGATGTCATAGCTGAGGTGCATTTTAACCAGGAGAGACTTTCCAGGCACAGGGGACTGCATGAAAAGAGGCACAAAACCATGAGTGGGTGATTATCAAAACAGAGTCAGGGCACATTAAAAAGGACAAGTGGGCAAATGAATAGGAGGGTGGATAGGATAATGATAGGGCCTATTGAGGCTTTGGGAGCCCAAGTGGCCAGAGGCTAACTTAAAAGCTGTGTGTTATTTCTTGATTTTTCTTCTTCCTCCTCACTCTCAATTTCACCTTTGCATCATTTCCTTCCCCCCCCCCCGTCCCTTTTCCTCTCTATTATTTTCTCCCCTCGTCCTGCCTGTCCCCCTCCTCACAGTATCCCTCCCTCCTTCACACTTCCTTCTCCGGTTCCCCATTCCCTCTCTTCCTCCCACCATTCCTGCCCATTTCTTTATCCCTCTTTTCCCAGACTCCTGATTTTCTCGCCTTTCCCTTTTCACAGTTTGGTGGAGGCTAATACTTGCTCACCCACAACTTACCTGCCCAGGTCAGAGGTACATTTACATATAAACATACACTGGAGGGGGAGGGGGAGGGGGAAGAGGCATTATATACTTGCTTAACTTTGAAAATCTGCACCAAAAATGCTTGGATACAAATTGGCCTAAAGTTAATAACTAGGCACTTAGAGTGTACTAAGAAACTGGCTTGATAATAAACTAAAAGCTATTAGAGAGCACAGCTCAAGGGGTCAGAATGCATTGCTTGAATGAAAGTTAATGGAAGCATTTCACTCTAACCATTACCTGCTGCAACAGGGCAGGCAAGTTCAGAGATTTTCAATTTGTTTAGGAGTTCTCTCCCTTTGTATATTTCACTCCTCATTCTCTGGCCACATTTTTTTAAAAAGGCTTTGCAGCACATCTAGAAGGTTAACAGCAACAGCTGGGCATGGCCTGGCCTATTGAAATCCTCAGTCCTGGTGGGCTTCAGCTAGCAGAAAGACTGCAGTACTTGTGGGACTTGGGCAGACTTCCAGGAGGTGGTAGCTGCCATGTGGAGCAAGAATTATGCATATTTTGAAGATTCATACTACATTTAAACTCAGTGATGGAGAGTTTATGTAAATTCTGTCTCCCTGAGCCATAATAAGAATAAAAAAAGAAAGGTTCCTTCTCTAGGATCTCTGATCTGTGCACATTGCTTATGAGCCATGATTAATTCTCTTTTGTGAGGCCCTCCAAGCTGTGAAAACAATTTCCATGTTTAGCTAGAAAATTACACAAGATGCTTTTCTCACTGGAGGCAGTTTATGAAACCCAACTGGAAGCACTGCAAAAATCAACAAGGGAAAAGGTGAATAGAGAATAGGAGCCCGGAAATTTTTACTGCACCTGTGGATAAATTATAACTGCACCAGATTAAAAAAACAAATTTACAATGAAGATGTTAAAACAACCATTTTATGGAAGAGCAACTGTCATTTTATTAGAGATGGGACAAAACTGGGACATCAATTGCAAAGCCATTTACATTTTGAAGATTTTGAACCTGCCCTCTAAAGTCTTGGTTCTAAGTCAGATCCAAAACCAGAAGGGACTTATTTGCTAAATCTGGTTTGGGTGTAGTTGAAATCTTGTGAGAGAACAACTTGAGAGAACCCCAGTTTCTATTCTGGATCCAAACACCTCCTCTTTTGCCCTTTTCTAACTATATTGCAGATAGGTGAAACATGCTTCATTCAAGCCTCCATTGACCGCTCTTTGTTCACACAGTACCTCCAATTTTTTGATCTCCCCAACATCTAATCCCATAACAGAGAACTTCTCCACGGAGCCATCAGCAAACTCTTTCTTTTCTTTCGGGAGATCCAGCCACAGCCTGCCTGTTTGCACTTTCTGAGGACCCATAATGATGATGTAAACTCGGCTGTCGGTGCTTGAATCATATTCTGTGCCAGTAGTGATGACGAGGTGATACGGAATCACTGCAATAGACACAGTTCCATTAATCAGAAAACATGTACAGAGACGCAAGGGTACCAACATCTCAAGTACTAATGGTCTGATCCTAAAAGGTGCGGAGTGCCTTCTGAGAGGTGTTGAGTAATCTCCATTTGTGAGGTGCACATCACCTTGCAGGATTGGGCTATGAATGGGTGCTGGGAAATTTTCCCATATACACACAAACAGGGCCAAATTCTGCCTTGACTTACCTCCCATGCAGCCCCATTCGCTTCCGTAAGGTTACATAGCGTGCATTTCAGTGCAGAATTTTCTTGTGTAGACTAAGGGCCTGATTCTGATTTACATTAAGGGACCTTAGTGTCAACAAGACTCAGGCCCTACATCATCAATAGGCCAGCAGACCAAAGAGTTCACACACTCATAGGATAATAAAGGCACATAAAACTCTGTTAGATCCAAGCCAAACAGAATCATTGACTGAACATCCCCAGTACCACTGTAGTTCCTCCTTGTTCTTTATTCAAGGATCACTTTGATACATGTGGCACTTTCAGGGCTCCAGTGTCCCTTTATATAATCAAGGAGAACGATGAATGTTCTCATATTAAAGATTAGACACTGAATACTATTTATACATTATATAATATATATTAGGGAAAAAACCCTTCAGACCATAGCTTCGGAGCTTCCCTAGGTAGTTTCATAGTGGTTTTGAAACATTTCAGCTCAGTGTTAGTAAGGAAGAGCTGTTTCTCCAGTGCCTGGCTGCTTTTCAAGTGGTTTCCAGGGGTAGGTCTGTTGGACGGTGAAGAGAAAGATAATGAATACACCTATGATTTCTCAGAACATGTCACGCCAAGCTGTACAACATGTTCACAACAAAACTCAAAACTCTGTGAAATGTGCCTCAGCACAAACTCCAAACTTGGCCCAAGTTAATCAACAGTTTTTTGGGGGTGGCAGGAGGAGTGGCGTTATCTGATTAAAATATGACCATATAGATCACTGTTGTAACCACTGTTATATTTTTGCAACAAATCTTGTACAAAATGTGGCATGTAAGATGTCTATGAAAAGGTTATGATTTGCTGGATATGATTATGCTATCTGTATGCATGTATCATTTTTGTATTTGAAGTTTTAAGTATTGGCTCTATAACTGGATTTCAAATGTTTGCTCCTGGGGTAACGCCCACAAGGTAGCCAGCCAGCACATCTTGGAGGGACTATTCAAATTGAGTGGCTCATCGAAAGAACATTTAACTGACATGGACCATGGGAGACGCCCATCTACAATAATGGAATTTCCTGCTGTGACTAGGTGAAATGCATGGACATGGGACTTGCCCATGTGACTCCAAACACTATCTTGTTGCTGTAATTTTCCACAGTAAGAACAGTGGGATTCCCTCCACATGGCAGAAGCTATAAAAGGCCCTGGAAACACCTCCATTTTGCCTCTGTCTTGCTCAAACCTCTGGACTATGGACTTATACTAATGGGAACATTCTAACCAAGGGACTGAGGTCCTTCCAATGATTTGGAAGCAACCAGAGACTTAACAAGCCAGCAGTTTAGTCCATCACTGCTACAAGCCTGAACCAAGAACCTTGCAATTATTGTATGTATTTGATTCCTTTAACCAGTTTTAATTCTCACCTTTCTTTCTTTCTTTCTTTCTTTCTTTCTTTCTTTCTTTCTTTCTTTCTTTCTTTCTTTCTTTCTTTCTTTCTTTCTTTCTTTCTTTCTTTCTTTCTTTCTTTCTTTCTTTCTTTTTATGATGAAACCTTTAGATTTTAGATTCTAAAGGATTGGCATCAGCATGATTTTGGGGTAAGATCTAAGTTATATATTGAGCTGGGTGTGTGGCTGGTCCTTTGGGATCAGAAGAACCTTTTATTTGATGAGACTGGTTGTAAAGAACCACTCACCTTTAAATCCAGTGTTTTTGGTGGTGACATCAGAACTGAAATGCCCAAGGAAACTGCTCTTATGACTTCTTAGTAGCCAGTGTGGTGAAACAGAAGTTTACTTTTATTGCTGGTTTGGTATATCTTATGGAAGATTAACCACCAGTTTTAGGTTGTGTTCGCCCTCTTTCTCAGCAGTTTGTCCTGAAGTTGGCATCCTCTGTTGTGACCCACTGAGGCACAGTTACAGTGGGCGAGGCTCACAAATCTTTTGAGTAACACTTGGCCCAGGTTCAAGTGATCCTGGACTGATTTAAGGTTTGCATATTTTCATTAATGACTTGGATAATCGAGTGGAGAGTATGCTTATAAAATTTGCAGGTGATACTAAGGTGGGAGGCATTAAAGCACTTTGGAGGACAGGATTAGAATTCAAAATGACCTTGACAAATTGGAGAATTCGTCTGAATTCAACAAGATGACATCCAATAAAGACTAGTGCAAAGTAATTCATTTAGGAAGGAAAAATCAAATACACAACTACGAAATGGGGAATAATTGGCTAGGTGGTTGTACTGCTGAAAAGGATCTGGGGGTTATAGTGGATCACAAATTGAATATGAGTCAACAATGCGGCTGCGGCTGCAAAAAAGGCTAATATTCTGAGGTGTATTAACAGGAGTGTTGTATGTAAGACACAGGAGGTAACAGTCCCACTCTATTCGGCCCTTGTGAGGCCTCAGATGGACTATTGTGTCCAATTCCGGGTGCCACACTTCAGGAAAGATGTGGACAAATTGGAGAAAGTCCAGTGGAGAGCAACAAAAATGATAAAAGGTTTAGAAATCCTGACCTATAAGGAAAGTTTAAAAAAAAACTAGGCATGTTTTGTCTTGAAAAAAGAAGACTGAGAGGGGACCTGTCTTCAAATATACTAAAGGCTGTTATAAAGAGGACGGTGATCAATTGTTCTCCATGTCCACTGATGGTAAGACAAGAAGTAATGGGCTTAATCCGGGGTGGGCAAACTTTTTGGCCTGAGGGCCACATCGGGGTTCTGAAAATGTATGGAGGGCCGGGTAGGGAAGGCTGTGCCTCCCCAAACAGCCTGGCCCCCGCCCCCATCCGCCCCCTCCCACTTCCTGCCTCCTGACTGCTCCCCTCAGAACCTCCGCACCATCCAACCACCCCTGCTCCTTGTCCCCTAACCGCCCCCTCCTGGGACCCCCTGCCCCAACCGCCCCTCGGGACTCCACCCCCTATCCAACCCCCCTGCTCCCCGCCCCCATACCATGCCGCTCAGAGCAGCATGTCTGGCAGCTGCACCGCCCGGCCGGAGCCAGCCACGTTGCTGCGCTGCCCGGCAGGAGCTCGCGGCCCTGCCGCTCAGAGTGCTGGCGGCCCAGCGAGCTGAGGCTGCGGGGGAGGAGGGACAACAGGGGAGGGGCCAAGGGCTAGCCTCCCCAGCCGGGAGCTCAAGGGCTGGGCAGGATGGTCCTGCGGGCCACATAGTTTGCCCACATCTGGCCTAATCTGCAGCAAGGGAGATTTAGGTTAGCTATTAGGAAAAACTTTCTAACCATAAAGGGTAGGTAAGCTCTGGAACAGGCTTCCAAGGAAAGCTGTAGAATCCCCATCATTGGAGGTTTTTAAAAACAGGTTCGACAAACCCCTCTCACGGATGGTCTAGGTTTCTTGGTCCTGCTACAATACAGGGGGCTGGACTGGATGACTTTTGGAGGTCCCTTCCAGCCCTACATTTCTATGATTCTATGACAGTGGAGTTGATGAAGTTTTTGCTTTTGGTTTGAACTTGAAACTTCCAGCAAAACTTACACGTGGGCATGAATTCATGCAAATTAAATCTACTCTTTCCCCTGTGAGCTGAAACCAATGAGTTTCATACAACCCCAATTTCAGGCTTCTGAAATTGACTGTAACAGCACAGAAGTGAATTAAACATTAGGCAAGAATTATTCTCCACTATACGGTACCAATTATGCTTAATCGTGCACATCAGTGTAATGAGCGTGCAATGAATTCACTGTAGTACAATTGTTTAAGCAATGCAATGATGGCGCCTCTTCATCGAAAATATTACGATGTGGGTTACATACATTTGACACACGCCACAAGAGGTGTCAAGCTGTAGAGTCCCACCTTCATTAAAGAGTATTCTGAATTCCTTTTGGAGAGTTCTTCCACTGGAAGACCACTTAACTCTGTCATCCTGTGGTAAGTTCAAATGGCTTTCTTCATACAATTACTGCTACTACTATATAGAACTTAAATAGAACTCAAAGCACTTTACAAGCATTAAATCTGACAGCACACATGTGAGCTAGGAAAGTATTATCATCCCCCATTTTACATATGGATAAGCTGAGTGATGTTGAGGCCCAGATTTTTAAAGGTACTTAAGCATTGCTGTGCTCAGCGTTGCTATGCCAAACTGACATAAGAGCCTAAGTTTCCTTTTTAAAAAGTGATTTAGGCACCTGGGATCCTAAAACCCATTGACTGTTCATGGGATTTTGTCTCTAAACGGCCTATATCCTTTTGAAAATGAGATTTAAGCTCCTAAATCAGTTAGGTGTTGCAACGCTGAGCACAGCATATGCTTAAAAACCTTTAAAAATCTGGGCCTCAGTGACCTGCCCAAGGGTATCCAATGAGTTAACCAGAGGAGTTCTGGCTTGCAATCCTGTGCCCTGACCACTACAAAATAACATCTTTGTTTGTTCAGTCTCCCTCTGTGGCATGGGACAACCTCTCTCGTTTATTGGGACTGTGGTACTTCTCCAGGTATTGAAAATACTGGAGGCCTAAAAGTTGCTATACCTGCAAAAGAATGCGGAAACCATTATAGTTCCATTAGCGATGGCGCCGAATGGAAGACATTGAGATTTTACACGTGATTTGGGAAGTTACATGGAATGCCCAGATGATGGATGTAAGGCAGTTATTCATTCCTCTGCTGAGGAAGCGGTATCAGAAGGAAGGTGAGAATTGCAGAAAGATCTCACTTATTTCTCATTGCAGCACAGTCACAGTCTGGCTGGCCCTTTAAGGCCAGGCTCAGCCTTGCCGGTGACCTACCAGCTAGCTCCCAGCTGACAGTGATATGACTGAACTTCCTGTGACTTGGCCAGAGAGCTGAGCCACTGAAGACCTGGCAAGAGGCAGACGGCCAGCAGGAGGCACTGCAGACGAGGACCCTTGCAGCACTGCACCCGGATACAAGGGATTGCGACAGGTGGTGAGTACACCTCCTTCATAAGCACAATACTGGGTCTGCTCATCCGGGAATGAGTGAAGAACAAGAGGAAGATCTGAGTGGCACCAAGACAAGTAGGTTACTGGGTGGGATGGGCAACATAAAATCAGATTCATAACCTAAGACTGAAAATGGAAAAAGCAAGAGAGGACAAGCAGTAACACCAGCTGTGGGTTTTTTGGGCTGTTAAATGCTGCATATGTGCATAGATGCCATGGTGACCAGGGGCTTTATAAACACAGAGCAAAATACTGTCCGGGCCCATGCATACTGAGATTATGAAGGTGCATAAATGGCCCCCAAAAATACCCCATTTTAAATGCAGCTGCTTTACAATTGTGCTCCATAATCAGTGCATTCCCTTTCTTAAAAAATTAAGTCTCTAGCCTTTGTCATTAGGAAGAGAGCCTTTAAAGGTAGATAGGGTCCAGAGTGACCTAGACAAATTCGAGGATTGGGCCAAAAGAAATCGGATGAGGTTCAACAAGGGCAAGTGCAGAGTCCTGCAGTTAGGAAGAAAGAATCCCATGCACCGCTACAGGCTGGGGACCGACTGGCTAAGCAGCAGTTCTGCAGAAAAGGACCTGGGGATTATAGTGGATGAGAAGCTGGATATAAGTCAGCAGCGTGCCCTTGTTGCCAAGAAGGCCAACGGCATATTGGGCTGCATTAGTAGGAGCATTGCCAGCAGATCGAGGGAAGTGATTATTCCCCTCTATTCAGCACTGGTGAGGCCACATCTGGAGTATTGCATCCAGTTTTGGGCCCCCCACCACAGAAAGGATGTGGACAAATTGGAGAGAATCCAGCAGAGGGCAATGAAAATGGTTAGGGGGATGGGGCACATGACTTATGAGGAGAAGCTGAGGGAACTGGGCTTGTTTAGTCTGCAGAAGAGTGAGGGGGGATTTGATAACAGCCTTCAACTACCTAAAGGGAGGGGCGGTTCCAAAGAGGATGGATCTAGGCTGTTCTCAGTGGTGGCAGATGACAGAACAAGGAGCAATGGTCTCAAGTTGCAGTGGGGGAGGTCTAGGTTGGATATTAGGAACCACTATTTCACTAGGAAGGTGGTGAAGGACTGGAATGGGTTACCTAGAGAGGTGGTGGAATCTCCATCCTTAGAGGTTTTTAAGGCCTGGCTTGTCAAAGCCCTGGCTGGGATGATTTAGTTGGTGTTGGTCCTGCTTTGAGCAAAGGGTTGGACTAGATGACCTCCTGAGGTCCCTTCCAACGCTGATATTCTATGATTCTACGAAAACATGATCTGTCACCAGTGCAGTGACATCTGCCTGAGTCTGCAGACAGCCTGAAATAATAGCTCTAAGGGAGATGTGTGAACTGCCCAGTTCATCTCAAGGGGTGTAAATGTAAAGCCTAATAAGGACAATCTACAGGGCAAAATTGTCATCTCTTACTGCTGATCATTTTAGCAGATACCTCAATCTAATGGGATTATCCAGAATTCATGGTGTAGCAGCTGGCATTGGTTGAGGGAGCAGCAGGGTAGAAAGCTCCTGAGAGAACTAAGGGGGACATTCAGAACCTCATCCTCTCAAATGTAAAGCCATCATCATCCTCAGAAAAGAACAGAAGCAACCCACTGCTGGCATCCAAAGCCTCCTGAGTGCCAAAAACCAAAACCACTTCACACACCTCCCTAAGTGTCAAAAGACCCAACTGTCCCCCTCCCAGCTACCAAACCCTGCACTTAGGACAGAAGAATCCCATGCACCGCTACAGGCTGGGGACCGACTGGCTAAGCGGCAGTTCCTCAGAAAAGGACCTGGGGATTACAGTGGACGAGAAGCTGGATATGAGACAGCAGCGTACCCTTGTTGCCAAGAAAGCCAACGGCATATTGGGCTGTATTAGTAGAAGCATTGCCAGCCGATCAAGGGAAGTGATTATTCCCCTCTATTCGGCACTGGTGAGGCCACGCCTGGAGTACTGCATCCAGTTTTGGTCCCCCCATTACAGAAGGGATGTGGACAAATTGGAGAGAGGCCAGTGCAGGGTAACGAAAATGATTAGGGGGCTGTGGCAAATGACTTACGAGGAGAGGCTGAGGGAACTGGGATTGTTTAGTCTGCAGAAAAGAAGAATGAGGGGGGATTTGATAGCAGCCTTCAACTACCTGAAGGGGGGTTCCAAAGAGGATGGAGCTCGGCTGTTCTCAGTGGTGGCAGATGACAGAACAAGGAGCAATGGTCTCGGGTTGCAGTGGGAGAGGTCTAGGTTGGATATTAGGAACCACTATTTCACTAGGAGGGTGGTGAAGCACTGGAATGGGTTACCTACAGAGGTGGTGGAATCTCTATCCTTAGAGGTTTTTAAGGCCCGGCTTGACAAAGCCCTGGCTGGGATGATTTAGTTGGTGTTGGTCCTGCTTTGAGCAGAGGGTTGGACTAGATGACCTCCTGAGGTCTCTTCCAACCCTAATCTTCTATGAAGCTATGATTCTATAAAATCACCAGCGTGCCAGCTTCTGCAATGCAGCTATGCATTGCAGGAGGAAAATCTGCAGCACACTGAAAATCTGGGGGCAGATTAAAATAAATGAATTTAAAATCAAATGAACTAAACACTGCCATTCATACTGTACTGACTGTGCCATGCAGGGAAGGGTCCTGAATGGGATAAGGGTAGCGGGTGGCAAACAGTGCCATAGAATTTCAGGGCCCACAGAGTTTAATTTAGATCTAATATGCCACATAGGACATAGGGCCTCAGAAGAGAGAGCGAGCTGGAAAGAGCATCTGATAGAAGCAGCAAGTAAAAGCCTGCGCTGGAAATTGATCTTCTAACCCGTACAGAAGAGGCTGTTATTTGGTGATAACACATCTTACATACATGTAGCCCCTGTCACAGCAAAGGATCTCAAAGAGCAGTGCACAAACTATATACGCCTTGTACAACTTCTTCCACCAAACCTGTCCCTTCCAGAGAGCTGCCTTTACTCTCCTGCTCTCAAATCCTGGGTGTCTGGAAGGTGAGGGTGGAGGAGGGAACTGGTGTATGATTCTGAGTGTCTGGGGAGGTGGCTGTCTTCCCCAAAAGTCCTGTTCATCTGAGGGGCTAGCTGCCTGTCTCAAATCCTGTGAGTCTAGACGATTGGCTGCGAGTCTAGTGGAGGTGTTGCCCTTCTCAAAACCATATGCATCTAGANCTTTCTTTCTTTCTTTCTTTCTTTCTTTCTTTCTTTCTTTCTTTCTTTCTTTCTTTCTTTCTTTCTTTCTTTCTTTCTTTTTATGATGAAACCTTTAGATTTTAGATTCTAAAGGATTGGCATCAGCATGATTTTTGGGTAAGATCTAAGTTATATATTGAGCTGGGTGTGTGGCTGGTCCTTTGGGATCAGAAGAACCTTTTATTTGATGAGACTGGTTGTAAAGAACCACTCACCTTTAAATCCAGTGTTTTTGGTGGTGACATCAGAACTGAAATGCCCAAGGAAACTGCTCTTATGACTTCTTAGTAGCCAGTGTGGTGAAACAGAAGTTTACTTTTATTGCTGGTTTGGTATATCTTATGGAAGATTAACCACCAGTTTTAGGTTGTGTTCGCCCTCTTTCTCAGCAGTTTGTCCTGAAGTTGGCATCCTCTGTTGTGACCCACTGAGGCACAGTTACAGTGGGCGAGGCTCACAAATCTTTTGAGTAACACTTGGCCCAGGTTCAAGTGATCCTGGACTGATTTAAGGTTTGCATATTTTCATTAATGACTTGGATAATCGAGTGGAGAGTATGCTTATAAAATTTGCAGGTGATACTAAGGTGGGAGGCATTAAAGCACTTTGGAGGACAGGATTAGAATTCAAAATGACCTTGACAAATTGGAGAATTCGTCTGAATTCAACAAGATGACATCCAATAAAGACTAGTGCAAAGTAATTCATTTAGGAAGGAAAAATCAAATACACAACTACGAAATGGGGAATAATTGGCTAGGTGGTTGTACTGCTGAAAAGGATCTGGGGGTTATACTGGATCACAAATTGAATATGAGTCAACAATGCGGCTGCGGCTGCAAAAAAGGCTAATATTCTGAGGTGTATTAACAGGAGTGTTGTATGTAAGACACAGGAGGTAACAGTCCCACTCTATTCGGCCCTTGTGAGGCCTCAGATGGACTATTGTGTCCAATTCCGGGTGCCACACTTCAGGAAAGATGTGGACAAATTGGAGAAAGTCCAGTGGAGAGCAACAAAAATGATAAAAGGTTTAGAAATCCTGACCTATAAGGAAAGTTTAAAAAAAAACTAGGCATGTTTTGTCTTGAAAAAAGAAGACTGAGAGGGGACCTGTCTTCAAATATACTAAAGGCTGTTATAAAGAGGACGGTGATCAATTGTTCTCCATGTCCACTGATGGTAAGACAAGAAGTAATGGGCTTAATCCGGGGTGGGCAAACTTTTTGGCCTGAGGGCCACATCGGGGTTCTGAAAATGTATGGAGGGCCGGGTAGGGAAGGCTGTGCCTCCCCAAACAGCCTGGCCCCCGCCCCCATCCGCCCCCTCCCACTTCCTGCCTCCTGACTGCCCCCCTCAGAACCTCCGCCCCATCCAACCACTCCTGCTCCTTGTCCCCTAACCGCCCCCTCCCGGGACCCCCTGCCCCAACCGCCCCTCGGGACTCCACCCCCTATCCAACCCCCCCTGCTCCCCGCCCCCATACCATGCGGCTCAGAGCAGCATGTCTGGCAGCTGCACCGCCCGGCCGGAGCCAGCCACGTTGCTGCGCTGCCCGGCAGGAGCTCGCGGCCCTGCCGCTCAGAGTGCTGGCGGCCCAGTGAGCTGAGGCTGCGGGGGAGGAGGGACAACAGGGGAGGGGCCAAGGGCTAGCCTCCCCAGCCGGGAGCTCAAGGGCTGGGCAGGATGGTCCTGCGGGCCACATAGTTTGCCCACATCTGGCCTAATCTGCAGCAAGGGAGATTTAGGTTAGCTATTAGGAAAAACTTTCTAACCATAAAGGGTAGGTAAGCTCTGGAACAGGCTTCCAAGGAAAGCTGTAGAATCCCCATCATTGGAGGTTTTTAAAAACAGGTTCGACAAACCCCTCTCACGGATGGTCTAGGTTTCTTGGTCCTGCTACAATACAGGGGGCTGGACTGGATGACTTTTGGAGGTCCCTTCCAGCCCTACATTTCTATGATTCTATGACAGTGGAGTTGATGAAGTTTTTGCTTTTGGTTTGAACTTGAAACTTCCAGCAAAACTTACACGTGGGCATGAATTCATGCAAATTAAATCTACTCTTTCCCCTGTGAGCTGAAACCAATGAGTTTCATACAACCCCAATTTCAGGCTTCTGAAATTGACTGTAACAGCACAGAAGTGAATTAAACATTAGGCAAGAATTATTCTCCACTATACGGTACCAATTATGCTTAATCGTGCACATCAGTGTAATGAGCGTGCAATGAATTCACTGTAGTACAATTGTTTAAGCAATGCAATGATGGCGCCTCTTCATCGAAAATATTACGATGTGGGTTACATACATTTGACACACGCCACAAGAGGTGTCAAGCTGTAGAGTCCCACCTTCATTAAAGAGTATTCTGAATTCCTTTTGGAGAGTTCTTCCACTGGAAGACCACTTCACTCTGTCATCCTGTGGTAAGTTCAAATGGCTTTCTTCATACAATTACTGCTACTACTATATAGAACTTAAATAGAACTCAAAGCACTTTACAAGCATTAAATCTGATAGCACACATGTGAGCTAGGAAAGTATTATCATCCCCCATTTTACATATGGATAAGCTGAGTGATGTTGAGGCCCAGATTTTTAAAGGTACTTAAGCATTGCTGTGCTCAGCGTTGCTATGCCAAACTGACATAAGAGCCTAAGTTTCCTTTTTAAAAAGTGATTTAGGCACCTGGGATCCTAAAACCCATTGACTGTTCATGGGATTTTGTCTCTAAACGGCCTATATCCTTTTGAAAATGAGATTTAAGCTCCTAAATCAGTTAGGTGTTGCAACGCTGAGCACAGCATATGCTTAAAAACCTTTAAAAATCTGGGCCTCAGTGACCTGCCCAAGGGTATCCAATGAGTTAACCAGAGGAGTTCTGGCTTGCAATCCTGTGCCCTGACCACTACAAAATAACATCTTTGTTTGTTCAGTCTCCCTCTGTGGCATGGGACAACCTCTCTCGTTTATTGGGACTGTGGTACTTCTCCAGGTATTGAAAATACTGGAGGCCTAAAAGTTGCTATACCTGCAAAAGAATGCGGAAACCATTATAGTTCCATTAGCGATGGCGCCGAATGGAAGACATTGAGATTTTACACGTGATTTGGGAAGTTACATGGAATGCCCAGATGATGGATGTAAGGCAGTTATTCATTCCTCTGCTGAGGAAGCGGTATCAGAAGGAAGGTGAGAATTGCAGAAAGATCTCACTTATTTCTCATTGCAGCACAGTCACAGTCTGGCTGGCCCTTTAAGGCCAGGCTCAGCCTTGCCGGTGACCTACCAGCTAGCTCCCAGCTGACAGTGATATGACTGAACTTCCTGTGACTTGGCCAGAGAGCTGAGCCACTGAAGACCTGGCAAGAGGCAGACGGCCAGCAGGAGGCACTGCAGACGAGGACCCTTGCAGCACTGCACCCGGATACAAGGGATTGCGACAGGTGGTGAGTACACCTCCTTCATAAGCACAATACTGGGTCTGCTCATCCGGGAATGAGTGAAGAACAAGAGGAAGATCTGAGTGGCACCAAGACAAGTAGGTTACTGGGTGGGATGGGCAACATAAAATCAGATTCATAACCTAAGACTGAAAATGGAAAAAGCAAGAGAGGACAAGCAGTAACACCAGCTGTGGGTTTTTTGGGCTGTTAAATGCTGCATATGTGCATAGATGCCATGGTGACCAGGGGCTTTATAAACACAGAGCAAAATACTGTCCGGGCCCATGCATACTGAGATTATGAAGGTGCATAAATGGCCCCCAAAAATACCCCATTTTAAATGCAGCTGCTTTACAATTGTGCTCCATAATCAGTGCATTCCCTTTCTTAAAAAATTAAGTCTCTAGCCTTTGTCATTAGGAAGAGAGCCTTTAAAGGTAGATAGGGTCCAGAGTGACCTAGACAAATTCGAGGATTGGGCCAAAAGAAATCGGATGAGGTTCAACAAGGGCAAGTGCAGAGTCCTGCAGTTAGGAAGAAAGAATCCCATGCACCGCTACAGGCTGGGGACCGACTGGCTAAGCAGCAGTTCTGCCGAAAAGGACCTGGGGATTATAGTGGATGAGAAGCTGGATATAAGTCAGCAGCGTGCCCTTGTTGCCAAGAAGGCCAACGGCATATTGGGCTGCATTAGTAGGAGCACTGCCAGCAGATCGAGGGAAGTGATTATTCCCCTCTATTCAGCACTGGTGAGGCCACATCTGGAGTATTGCATCCAGTTTTGGGCCCCCCACCACAGAAAGGATGTGGACAAATTGGAGAGAATCCAGCAGAGGGCAATGAAAATGGTTAGGGGGATGGGGCACATGACTTATGAGGAGAAGCTGAGGGAACTGGGCTTGTTTAGTCTGCAGAAGAGTGAGGGGGGATTTGATAACAGCCTTCAACTACCTAAAGGGAGGGGCGGTTCCAAAGAGGATGGATCTAGGCTGTTCTCAGTGGTGGCAGATGACAGAACAAGGAGCAATGGTCTCAAGTTGCAGTGGGGGCGGTCTAGGTTGGATATTAGGAACCACTATTTCACTAGGAAGGTGGTGAAGCACTGGAATGGGTTACCTAGAGAGGTGGTGGAATCTCCATCCTTAGAGGTTTTTAAGGCCTGGCTTGTCAAAGCCCTGGCTGGGATGATTTAGTTGGTGTTGGTCCTGCTTTGAGCAAAGGGTTGGACTAGATGACCTCCTGAGGTCCCTTCCAACGCTGATATTCTATGATTCTACGAAAACATGATCTGTCACCAGTGCAGTGACATCTGCCTGAGTCTGCAGACAGCCTGAAATAATAGCTCTAAGGGAGATGTGTGAACTGCCCAGTTCATCTCAAGGGGTGTAAATGTAAAGCCTAATGAGGACAATCTACAGGGCAAAATTGTCATCTCTTACTGCTGATCATTTTAGCAGATACCTCAATCTAATGGGATTATCCAGAATTCATGGTGTAGCAGCTGGCATTGGTTGAGGGAGCAGCAGGGTAGAAAGCTCCTGAGAGAACTAAGGGGGACATTCAGAACCTCATCCTCTCAAATGTAAAGCCATCATCATCCTCAGAAAAGAACAGAAGCAACCCACTGCTGGCATCCAAAGCCTCCTGAGTGCCAAAAACCAAAACCACTTCACACACCTCCCTAAGTGTCAAAAGACCCAACTGTCCCCCTCCCAGCTACCAAACCCTGCACTTAGGACAGAAGAATCCCATGCACCGCTACAGGCTGGGGACCGACTGGCTAAGCGGCAGTTCCTCAGAAAAGGACCTGGGGATTACAGTGGACGAGAAGCTGGATATGAGACAGCAGCGTACCCTTGTTGCCAAGAAAGCCAACGGCATATTGGGCTGTATTAGTAGAAGCATTGCCAGCCGATCAAGGGAAGTGATTATTCCCCTCTATTCGGCACTGGTGAGGCCACGCCTGGAGTACTGCATCCAGTTTTGGTCCCCCCATTACAGAAGGGATGTGGACAAATTGGAGAGAGGCCAGTGCAGGGTAACGAAAATGATTAGGGGGCTGTGGCAAATGACTTACGAGGAGAGGCTGAGGGAACTGGGATTGTTTAGTCTGCAGAAAAGAAGAATGAGGGGGGATTTGATAGCAGCCTTCAACTACCTGAAGGGGGGTTCCAAAGAGGATGGAGCTCGGCTGTTCTCAGTGGTGGCAGATGACAGAACAAGGAGCAATGGTCTCGGGTTGCAGTGGGAGAGGTCTAGGTTGGATATTAGGAACCACTATTTCACTAGGAGGGTGGTGAAGCACTGGAATGGGTTACCTACAGAGGTGGTGGAATCTCTATCCTTAGAGGTTTTTAAGGCCCGGCTTGACAAAGCCCTGGCTGGGATGATTTAGTTGGTGTTGGTCCTGCTTTGAGCAGAGGGTTGGACTAGATGACCTCCTGAGGTCTCTTCCAACCCTAATCTTCTATGAAGCTATGATTCTATAAAATCACCAGCGTGCCAGCTTCTGCAATGCAGCTATGCATTGCAGGAGGAAAATCTGCAGCACACTGAAAATCTGGGGGCAGATTAAAATAAATGAATTTAAAATCAAATGAACTAAACACTGCCATTCATACTGTACTGACTGTGCCATGCAGGGAAGGGTCCTGAATGGGATAAGGGTAGCGGGTGGCAAACAGTGCCATAGAATTTCAGGGCCCACAGAGTTTAATTTAGATCTAATATGCCACATAGGACATAGGGCCTCAGAAGAGAGAGCGAGCTGGAAAGAGCATCTGATAGAAGCAGCAAGTAAAAGCCTGCGCTGGAAATTGATCTTCTAACCCGTACAGAAGAGGCTGTTATTTGGTGATAACACATCTTACATACATGTAGCCCCTGTCACAGCAAAGGATCTCAAAGAGCAGTGCACAAACTATATACGCCTTGTACAACTTCTTCCACCAAACCTGTCCCTTCCAGAGAGCTGCCTTTACTCTCCTGCTCTCAAATCCTGGGTGTCTGGAAGGTGAGGGTGGAGGAGGGAACTGGTGTATGATTCTGAGTGTCTGGGGAGGTGGCTGTCTTCCCCAAAAGTCCTGTTCATCTGAGGGGCTAGCTGCCTGTCTCAAATCCTGTGAGTCTAGACGATTGGCTGCGAGTCTAGTGGAGGTGTTGCCCTTCTCAAAACCATATGCATCTAGACAAGCCTGCTATTATACCTCAGGAGGGCCAGTGCCTGCCTCGGTTTTCCTTCATCCTTGTATTGTCCTTGCACTCAGTGGTATGGAGGCCACTGGTCCCTGCGCCAGTAGGTGCTAAGTGGAATATGCGAGGTTCCCCGTGCCCTGATCACCCACCCAAGATCAGGGCATTATACTTAGATATCAAGGTGACATTGGCTGGAAGGAGGCTCCATGTGGCTGGGATGAAATCTTCCTCTGAGTTTTGCACAAAGCCAATCACACAATTAGTGCTTAACAAATGATAACAAACAATATACGCAGGGATCACTTTGCCCACCACTGAATGCACACATGAAACTCGGCAGCTGACAGTAATATTACACTGCAGATTAGGAAAGGGGAAGTGAGAACCCTTTTCCAAATTAAAATGCAGGGTGGATTTTAAGGAGTCAGAATCCAGTTGCATGAGCCGGAATTTGTCCAGGATATCAGTGTTAATACCCCAACTCTTAAAGAGAGTCATGGGATTTTTAATGCCCACAAGAGTCTCATGCAAAAGACAGCACCTTCAGCAACACCATGAGAAAGTATTGAGTCAACACAGACTTGACGAAAAGAGCACCCCCTACAAACCAGCCATACTGCTTCCTAAAGAGCTCTGGGTTTGTGTTAGAAGTCCCCCATGCAGGTTTCACCTGGGGTGGTTGTGGAGAGGGTGTTCTTGGAGAATCTACCTAGTTATGTGCTCGTGTCACACAAAACACGTTGCTTATAGAATTTGTTCTCATGGGAGATGAAGGACTCAATCCCCGGGATCTAGCACTACATAACCTAGATTTAGGCGGGAGGGAAAGAAGAAGTCTGGAGGTATAGGAAGTGTCTTTTACCATGTAGATTATTCAGTTGCTATGGTGAAGACCACTATAGAAATAGCAATACACAAACAGATTCAAGCACCGATCCAGCCTGATTCTGCTGAGCTTATGAGATCCCATAGGATCACAGTCCCAGGGGGTACAGCTGCAGGATGACCAGAACAATTTACCTTTATGCCCCACTTTGGTCTTCACCAGTATAAACACATCGCCTAAAGAATTCAAATCAAGAACACAGACGTGCATCCACTCCACACACACACACACACACACACACACAGTTCTCTTACATGAGTCTTCCTGTGCAGACCCGTTCAAGCTGAGTTTCTTCTTATTCTTCACATTTGCATTGCTATCTTGGCTCTTCAGGCTGAGAGACGAGCCACCCAGGCTGTTCCGTTCACCATCATAGCTCTAATTAGAACACACGTATGTGAAGGTAACCAGGTTCAGTGCTCACAGTATTGCCAGCTGTTCCTATATGCCTCAAACAACATTACACGAAATCCCTCTATCTCTCCATGTACTTTTTGCTCAGTACAGCATGATTCCTCATCATTTATTACAGCTCATCCATTTACTTTACTGTAATGACCTTAACTCGACCATTTCCAGGAGTACACCTCTACCCCTATATAACGCTGTCCTCGGGAGCCAAAAAATCTTACCACGTTATAGGCGAAACCGCGTTATATTGAACTTGCTTTGATCCGCCGGAGTGCGCAGCCCCTCCCCCCCCCCCCCNATTCCTCATAATTTATTACAGCTCATCCGTTTACTTTACTGTAATGACCTTAACTCGACCATTTCCAGGAGTACACCTCTACCCCAATATAACGCTGTCCTCGGGAGCCAAAAAATCTTACCACGTTATANCATTTATTACAGCTCATCCATTTACTTTACTGTAATGACCTTAACTCGACCATTTCCAGGAGTACACCTCTACCCCTATATAACGCTGTCCTCGGGAGCCAAAAAATCTTACCACGTTAAAGGCGAAACCGCGTTATATTGAACTTGCTTTGATCCGCCGGAGTGCGCAGCCCCCCCCCCCCCCCCCGGAGCACTGCTTTACCGTGTTATATCCGAATTTGTGTTATATCGGGTCGCGTTATCTCGGGGTAGAGGTGTACTACAATGAAGGCAACTGGCATGTGCTTAATGTACATAACAAAAATGTGTTGTGACTCATCTACACAGCATGTCAGAGCAATGACCACAGGCAAGGTAGACAGGTAGAGTAGCTACAGATTTGCTAAACAAGACATACACAGTAGCTGTTGGACTAGTTGATCCATACTACACAAGAGTCAAAGGTCAAACAAATGCTGCAAAGCTGAATAATCCTAAATGTCAAAGCGATTATATTTTTAGAACAATTATTGAGGATGGGTTTTGTGTCATAGCCCAGTTAACATGAGAATCCTTCCCCACAACCATTTAATTTTTTTATCTAATTAATTTTGTGTCTTTGAGAGGGAATTAATATGAGCAATTGGGTGGGCGTGACCACAAGAACTCAGAGGACTCTTTGCTGGGAACTGTAATTATATTAGATGCAAGGCACCAGGATCATCCCTGGTGCAACCCTGCTTACCTCTCTGGCACTATACCCGGGATGAGTTTGGCCCTATTTGTTAATGATAATTTTAGTAGTAACTTTCAATTAAAATGTAACTATGTTTTGTAAAGCAAACCCCTTAAACACAACAGACGTTAATCAGCTGCAGTGCTGTGCCTTCCTGTATAAAGGCAAGAAGCGCCTATTAACTTAATCCTGTTTGCTAATTTTAATTAATACATGTACTTTGAATTCTAATTAGCTATATTAGACTGATTAAACAATACATATGAAGCTTTTCCAGGTGCTGGCAAGAGGGCATTTCACTGCATATTTTTAGTGCTGGTGAAAGATGCTGCCCTATTTGATGATGAGGCAGGGACCATACAACCCAGAATTTTGGACTGAGAACTCCAGCGAGAGAAATCTATTACTTATCCGCTGGGTAGGGACAGCACAGGCAGCAACAGTGCAGCATTCTCTACACCTCCCTGCCAGTCCTCTTGGAACCTGATCTGAAGAGGGTAAGTCTCCACTAACCATTCAGTCCTTGGCCTCTCCACTGAGACTGCAAACAAAAGAAGTCAGTGATGGGGGACCAGAGCGAGAACCACCAATTCATTTTACATAGGCCAAAAAACAACCTTCAGGGGGTAACACGTTCAGGTCACTAATGAACTGTGCTGGACTGCAACCAGATGAAAGGCCATGCATCTCATTTTTATTAGCAGCAATGTAGTAGTGCTCAGAAGCCCTGGTCAGGATCATTGTGCTAGGTGTTATTACTGTACCTGTTCATAAAGTGTCCGCTCTATCCTTTTGTCCTCCTTCTTTGTAGAAAGCCAGCGTTCACACAGAAAGAGGTACAATTCTTCTGTGGTTTCATCCAGAATCTCTACTTTTTCCAGGTACCAGTCAGCATTCAGCATGGTGTTGTCATGACGAATCTTGATCTTGTATATAATCCCAAGGTCCACAGCCTGTATTGTGAACTTATCCTCCTACAGGATGTTTAATAGCAATAGTTTCTCGTAATGGACAATAGCTAATGTGTACAATGGAGTACAATGCATGTGTAAACCCAGCCTTACCGGACAGTATTTGATTAAAAGCTGCAGCAGAGTCTGTAAAAGAGTCTGGGTCCATTAAAACTGTCCTGAGAGGGAGAGGTTTAAAGTGTGGTTGTGCTGTGAACATGACTATGTAAAAAGTCACCCTCTTACTCAAAGGGAACAGATGTGTTGAGCACTTGGAGCCGGTATCTGCTGACTTTAGTGTCAAAAGTAAGATTTTACTGTTTACTGCTGTTAGCTCTCCAAGGACAACAGAGCTAAGAGAAAGTGAGCTGGATTCTCCTCTGGTTAACACAACAACAGAACTGTTAACTACATTTCAATTGCAGCTCCAAATTCTGCCATCATTTATACCTGGTGCAACACATTGAAGACAATGCAGCAAATTCTGCACTTGGTTATTATCAGGGCCGGCTCCAGGCACCAGCCCAGCAAGCAGGTGCTTGGGGCGGCCCCTGGAAGGGGGAGGCACCTCCGGCTCTTCGGCAGCAATTCGGCGGCGGGTCCCTCAGTCCGTGTCTCGGAGGGAAGGACCTACAGCCAAATTGCCGCCGAAAAATGAAGCAGCGGCGTTAGAGTTCCCGATCGCGATCGCGGCTTTTTTTTTTGCTTGTGGCGGCAAAAACTATAGAGCCGGCCCTGGTTATTATGCATACACAATTGCTAGTGAAGTTAGCAGGAAAGAAACTCGCTGGACTCTCAGGGTATGCCTACCCTGCAAAGAAAACCCCACGGCAATAAGTCTTAGACCACAGGCCAATTATCTTGGGCTCACGAGGCTCAGGCTGTGGCCATGGCTAAAAATAGCAGTGCAGACATTCCCACTTGGGCTGGAGCCGGACTTTAAAACCCAGTGAGGGGGGGAAGTCTCAGAGCCCAGGCTCCAGCCCGAACCTGAACAGCTATACTGCTATTTTTAGTCCCACAGCCTGAGCCTACAAGCCCAAGTTGATTGACCCATGCTCTGTGACTTGGTGAGCGGATTTTTCTTTGCAGTGTAAACATACCCTCAGATATAATATGGAGTCTGCAAGGCTGGCTGTTGGTAACTTTTAAAATGAGCACATTTGATCTGGAAATCATGGAGTGACAAACGCGGAACAACCTAGTGTCATTTTTCGTCATTTCTCAGAGTAGAATCACACTTTAAGAGCTTACAAAAATGTGTCGTAAAATGATGCCCCAAGATTAATTATAATACACATTATGGTCAGATTCACCAAAGCTGCCCTCCCTTTTAGGAGATACAAATCAGCTCAAGGGATGGTAACCATGCCCTCAATTATTGGTGCTTCCTCTGCTTAATTTGTAATGAAAGAGGTGCCAGGGCTCAAGCAATTTTTTTATTTTCATAACTGATGCAGCAAGCCCAGAGGTGTCGGGGCAATGACCCGCCAAGCCAAGAGGTGCCTGGGCTTAACCCTGGCAAAATTTAAACACTGGATACTTCCAATTTTGCAGCTGAAACCTAGGAGGCTTGATATCAGCCAGACTGGCCCTATCTCACTGACTCCAAGTGAAGAAATCTTTGTTTTGTCCATCTTAGGTATTGCTATAGAGCCTATCATTGTAGTATATAAGCACCAACATTAAACTGACAATGTAATGTTTTAAGAGGTAATAAACATGATCCTTTGTGTCAGGATTGCCATCCATCAGTTCTGACCATCCTTACAGACTGGTACTTGCAACTAGGGAAGGGCAGTTACAACATTTGTTCATCACTTTGCTTAAGGCCTGCAATATGGAAAATGTTACCAATCAGTTTCATCTGTACCTGTGCTCTTTCAAACTTGTTGGAGTTAGTTTCAGACTTGCTGAGTTTTCTCTCCCCGGTGTCCCCGAGGTCTCCATATACAGTCAGGAAAACATTTGCATCTGTCCCAGCGCCATAGATATCACCAGTGAACACAGTTATCTTGTATGTATGAACTATATAAAGAAACAGATATCTAAATATATGATTTGGGAGCAGATGGATTCTCAGGGCCTAATCCTATATGCTGAGGGCAGTGTAAGAGGTGCTGAGCGCCCATGAACTCCCATCTAGTTAATGTCTCTACAGTGCCTTGAACACAGAATGTGCAATTAAAGATGCTAAGTATCCTTATTATTACTGACTTCATCTAATGTCAATAGGAGTTGAGTGAACTCAGCGTCTTTCAGGATTCGGATTCAGGATCTGCTCTCCACTGCATATGAGAGGGATAAGTGGTCTGGAGTTGTAGATTCTTAATACTCTATCCTCAACAAACAAGCTCTAGGGATTTCAATGGGAAATTACCACCAGAGTTAATGGGACTCACCCGTATAAATTCCCTGCATTGAAAGAAGAGAGCAGACTCCAGAATCTTCTTGCTTGGACAATATTTAATGAAAGACATGTTGGAGTTGTACTGTTTAAGTATCTTCTTTGTTGAGCTCACTCAACAGTGATCCACTGAAATCTTATAAAAATCTTTAGGAATGTGCTTTTCTAATGTGTTAAATGCAGCTATTTCTGGGTATCTGCTTCGCCCCATTTACATGAGGAGAACAAACAGTGACTGAAAGATTGTTCCCTGGAAACGCAAATAGCAGCTAACAGATTTTTACCGGCATTAGTGCCACGCAAACCCCAAAGAGAGTCTCACTGGCAGCTTCCCATGCTACTCCCACATGATTCAAAAATGAGAAGGAGAAAAAGCTGTATTTTTTCTTGGAGGCACAAAAACTTGGGATATGGAGACTTACCATGTTTGACGGTGGGATTCTTCTTTGTACATTAATAGCTTCACAGATAAGGTGTGGGGTTTTTTTTGCTTTTTTTAGAGTCCTTTCACACTTAGCTCTCAGAATAATACAGGGGCTGCCCCAGCTTCCATTGTAATCGGTGGAAAGACCCCCCGTGATTGCAGTGGGAGACGGATCAGGCTCATTTAGCCCTGAGAATATTTTTTGGTTTGCTGCAATTTCACTTTTTCTGCTTTGTTTTTCCACTAACCACAGAGAGCATTATGCTGCAGTAGGTGCCATAACAAAAAGATATTCTGATGGCTTGTGGTTATCAAAGATACTCTGGCATTTTTCATCAGAGTAGAGGTGTTAACTCTGGCGTGCTGGCCCAATTCCAATTTGGGTCGTTAATTACAACGTACCTACTTAAATTCCACCTGCAGTTTCAACTGAATAAAGTACTTTTCTGACATTATGTCCTAAATTGTTGTGTAGCATTGCTATACTCAGTTAAACTGTGGTGTTCCAGCCAAGAAATAACTGCACTTTAATAATGGGTGCAGTGGTCCCAACATATGTTCTGCATAATCAGTTTATTAAATTTGATTCTTTGCATATCATTTCAGGAGCTCTTTGGGACAGAATGCACTACTATAGCGAAGGAAGCGGTTATTTTTTATTATTTATATTGGGCTAATGCCCAAAATCAGCTGTAAAAACAATTCAGAAGACACTGTCCCTGTCTCAAAGAACTTAATATTCTAAGGCCTTGTCTTCACTAGAAAAGGCATGTTCTTACCTGGTGTTAGTTAACATCTGGTAACTAACACAAGGTAAAATCCTAATGAAGACAAGGCAGTTTGTAGTTGTAATATGAGTTAGCAGGTCCAGGTAAACCCCAGGCTCCTGTTTAGTCCTCACTTTGACCTGCTAGCTCATCTTATAACTACAAAAGGTCTTAAGATGTGCATAAATTATGTACACTGACAGAACGGCATAGGGCCCTACCAAATTCACGGTCCATTTTGGCCAATTTCACGGTCATAGGATTTCAGCAATTTAAATCTGAAATGTCATGCTGTTGTACTTGTAGGGGTCCTGACCCAAAAAGGAGTTGTGTATGTGTGTGTGTGTGTGTGTGTGGGGGGGGTCGCAAGTTTTTTTAAGGGGGGTTGCAGTACTGCTACCCTTACTTCTGTGCTGCTGCTGGTGGTGGCGCTGCCTTCAGAGCTAGGCAACTGGAGAGTGGCGGCTGCTGGCCAGGAGCCCAGCTCTGAAGGCAGAGCCGCCGCCAGCAGCAGCACAGAATTAAGGGTGGCATGGTACGGTATTGCCAGCCTTACTTCTGCGCTGCTGCTGGCAGGGCGCTGCCTTCAGAGCTGAGCGCCCAGCCAACAGCCGCCACTCTCTGGCTGCCCAGCTCCAAAGGCAGTGCAGAAATAAGGGTGGCAATACCTTGAACCCCCTAACATAACCTTGCGACCCCCCATCTGCAACTCCGTTTTGGGTCAGGATCTGCAATTTGAGAAACACTGGTCTCCCCCGTGAAACCTGCATAGTATAGGGTAAAAGCACACAAAAGACCAGATTTCATGGTCAGCGATGCATTTTTCATGGCTGTGAATTTGGTAGGGCCCTAGGCATAGTGTAAATACAAATCAAGCTGTGAAAGAGAATAAGAAATACTGGATGGGATGATTTCCATGGTTGAATCGTCCTGTTACCAGGTACTTGAACCCTGAAAGAAGATGGCAAGTAATACTGGCAGTTGGATTCAATTAGGTCCAATCAGGATATGAGAGGGGTAAGAATCTCTCTCTAGGGCAGAGGTAACTAAGGGTTGCAGAGAAATCCTTAGCAACAGCCAAGTTCGAGGGAGAAGTTTAGGCTGAAATTTACATTGTGTTGTTGCTATTTACGTTAGAAAGCCAAATACCAGGAAGAGGGTAAATCCAGATGTTGCATAGCATTTGTATTCTCTGTTCAGGGCAGGATAGGAATTCAACCTACTTACAGAGGGATCTGAATAAGGATTGGGTAGCTGCCCTGCAGACCAGTTCTGGGAGGGTGTTATGTACCTAAGGGCAGTGATGAGCTCCCAAAATCCCAATAACCGGTTCCCTACCGGGTCTTCTGCGGCACTTCAGCGGCGAGGGGTCTTCACTCGCTCCGGGTTTTCAGCGGCACTTCGGCGGCAGGTCCTTCAGTGCCGCCGAAGACCCGGAGCGAGTGAAGGACCCGCCGCCGAAGTGCCGCCGAAGACCCGGTAGGGAAATGCCCGGTGAGTACAAGCCCCACGTGCCTCCCAAACAGCCTGTCCTCCCCCCCCCATGTCCTGCCCCCAACTGCCCCCCTCAGTACCTGCAACCCATCAACCCCCCCTGCTCCTTGTCCCCTGACCACTCCCTCCTGAGACCCCCCACCTTAACTGCCCCCCAGGACCCCACTCCCTACCCAACTCACCCCGATTCCTGTCCCCTGACTGCCCCGACCCCATCCACCACCACCCGACAGACCCCCGGAACTCCCACGCCTACCCAACCCCCCCCCGTTCCCCGTCCCCTGACCGCCCCCCCAGAACCTCTGCCCCCTCCAACCACTCCCTGCCCCTTATCCAACCCCTCCTCCCAGCCCCAGCCCGGCCTCCTTACCATGCTGCTCAGGGCAGCGTGTATGGATGCCGCGCAGCCCGCTCGAGCTTGCAGCCCCACCCCCTTACCATGCCGCTCAAAGCTCTGCAAGAGGGGGGAAGGCGGGGGAGGGGCCGGGGGAGCCTCCCCAGCCGGGAGCTCAGGCAGGCCGGACAGGATGGTCCCGCGGGCCACATAGTTTGCCCACTCCTTTAACAACCGGTTCTAAATCGGCTTCTAAATTTAACAACTGGTTCGCGTGAACCGGTGCGAACCGGCTCCAGCTCACCACTGCCTAAGGGGCAGTGTGGAAGAAAGTGCAAAGACAATTGTGGAAAAAAGCTGCAAATGGGGCATCAAGGCTGGTAGGTGGAGCAGAAGGGGTGGAGGACAATACGAAAGGAGATGAGGACAAATAGCTAGAGATGTTTGCAGGAAGACAAGATGTTGGAAACTTGTGTATAAAGGGGAGCCAGTACAGAAATTCAAAGGATGTGTGTGAGACACAATCAGAACAGCAGCCAGGGAAGATGATTGTAGCAGCTGTGTTTGTAAGGACTGGATGGGAGCATGTTGGGCATCAAGGAAGCCAGAGACGGGAAGTTACAGTAATCCGGATGAGAGATACTAGCTTTTTCACATAAAATATGGCAGCTTAAATGATTGATTTTTCACTCAATGGCCATAATTGCAAAGAAGCAACCTTTAGTAGCATGCATCTACCTGAACTACATATCCAAATGGCTTGTTCCAAAGGGTCAAAATAATAGGTCAAGGCGCGGTGGAATTTTACTTACTTTCCAGTGGTTCTTCAACTTCCTGTTCTATCTGCTTTAGTGTCCCATCTTTCAGGAGTTTTTCAGTAAAGATATCAGATGGTACAAGTTCTCTTACAATCTCGCCATCATCTTCAGATTTTGCAAGCCACCTTTGACATGGAAATGTGATTGTTTCCGAACCCTGGTATAACATGACAGAGACATATTATTTTTCAGAGGGAGAGCTTGTCAGTTGCTTCTCAGCCATTGGACACAGCAATTGATTTGCAAGCACGGTGAATTCCAGAATGTGTGTATGCACAGATTAAAAATTGTGCTAAGTGCAACAATCAGACAACGCAAGTATGCAATGAAGCAGAACAAAGTATACTGTTAGGTAATAAAATCCTTTCCATTATTCAGTATCAAAAGCTAAACTGTGCTCAAACGAGACTAACCAAAGCACTAGATAATGCAGAGTACACTACTCCACTAGTTAACAGGGGATAGACTATATAATCTAATAGATATTCTCCCTCTCTAAGTTCAGTGGGTTCAGTGTCTGATCCTGAAAACTCTTATTCCCAATAGTATCCCCCCACTGAAGACGTTTGTGAATATGGGTTTGCAGGATCCTGCAACCCTTTATCAGTCCTTATTCAGATAATACTCTACTTGAAGTCAGTAGTTTTGCTTGAGTACATACTCCAGGATTTTGCTGAAGTGCAAACTTCATGATTTTGCCCAATAATACTAAAACTCAAGCACTCTCAAGCCATTTCCCATGAGTACTTTAAGAAAAAAAGTGAAATCAGTTTTTATCCTTTGTTTTGACTACTTTAGGAGAAACAAGCATGATTTCTATCCTATCAAGGAAGCCATGAAAACAGTGGAACAGCAAATAAAATCAATGTCAGATCAATTGCTAAGGAGAAGTAACAGGCTTCTTCAAGGCCTTCAAAATGTTATTTAAACAGGGTAACTCTGTATGAAGTGGACATGAATCTTCATATAAACTGCAGATCCCACAAGTGTGAACAGAACAAAGTTAACTTCCAGACCACGCACAAACTACGCAGCATAAAGGAAGAAAAAGGTTTTGAATGTGTCACTGCCTTGACTCCATCTCAAATGGGATCCTCATACCGGGCTTCAGTTCTTTTCACCTTGATTATTGCAGCTCCGTGCTGTTGTCTTTCAAACAGCCATGTGCCATTGCCTGTCATGTAACATTTATACACAATTATACATATTGGGCTGTATTAGTAGGGGCATTGCCAGCAGATTGAGGGAAGTGATTATTCCCCTCTATTCAGCACTAGTGAGGCAACACCTGGAGTATTGCGTCCAGTTTTGGTCCCCCCCACTACAGAAGGGATGTGGACAAATTGGAGAGAGTCCGGCGGAGGGCAACGAAAATGATTAGGGGTCTGGGGCACATGACTTACGAGGACAGGCTGAGGGAACTGGGGTTATTTAGTCTGCAGAAGAGAAGAGTGAGGGGGGATTTGATAGCAGCCTTCAACTACCTGAAGGGGGGTTCCAAAGAGGATGGAGCTAGGCTGTTCTCATTGGTGGCAGATGACAGAACAAGAAGCAATGGTCTCAAGTTGCAGTGGGGGAGGTCTAGGTTGGATATTAGGAAACACTATTTCACTAGGAGGGTGGTGAAGCACTGGAATGGGTTACCTAGGGAGGTGGTGGAATCTCCATCCTTAGAGGTTTTTAAGGACAAATCCCTGGCTGGGATTATTTAGTTGGTGTTGGTCCTGCTTTGAGCAGGGGATTGGACTAGATGACCTCCTAAGGTCTCTTCCAACCCTAATATTCTATAATTCTATATCTACGGTACTTATATGTCCGCCGCAATCGTTAATGTATCTATCCTCACAACACCTCTCTGAGGTAGGGCAGTGCTATTCTGAAGCACAGAGAGAGACTATGTGACTTGCTTGAGATCACACAGGAAGATTGTGGCAGAGCTGGGACTTGAACCAAAATTGCCAGAGTTGCAAGCTAGTGCCCTAACCACTGGACTACCCTTCCTCTCCATGGGGCCACCTCAAATCTATATTCAAATGACTCCACAGGCATTCCCGCTCATTTCAAGATCCTGTGTAGTTTAGTGCTCCTTGTTTCTGAAACCCTCCATGAACTTGCTTACGCCTGATAGCAGAGTCTCAAGCCTCTGATCTCAATTACCCTTTTCCTTGCATAGACTAATTTACCTTTCTGGGACTCAGATAAGTTGTTCACCGAACATAACAGTAATTTCCTTGGTTTGGTAGAGCTCCTTGGGAAATACGATGATGTCATGTGTGAGCACCTATGTCAAGTAGTTCGTAAAGAAGCTATGGATCATTACTGCTGCAAAACAATTCAAAACAAATTGATTGACCTTATGGCAAGGAAGGTGCTTGATAACATATCGATGCAGCTTGGCAAAGTGAAGTACTACACTGTAATAACGGACTGCACACCTGACATTAGTCACAGTGAAAAGATGTCATTTACAGTAAGATTTGTTGACGACAAGGATAGCTGTATCCAAGTAAAGGAACATTTTATCGGTTTCCGGTCTGTGGATGACACTACTGGAAAAGGCCTAACACAACTGTTTATGAAGGTTTTGAGTGAGAACAAAATAAAGCTTCAGGACTGCCATGGCCAAGGCTACTACAATGGCGTAAACATGAAGGGAAGAAACAGTGGGTCCAGGCAAGGATCCTTGTGCTGAATCCAAGAGTTTTCTTCGTGCCTTGTGGCTGTCAGTCTCTCAACCTGGTTGTGTCAGGTGCAGTGTCAACTGCTTTAGATTCAGTATCTCTCTCTGAACTACTGCAAAGGACGTACATCCTGTTTTCAGTATCAACTGTTAGGTAGAAGATCCTCATGGACAATGTTACAAATCTGACCATGAAGCCACTAAGTGACACTCACTGGGAGAGCTGCATTGACAGCGTAAAGCCAGTGAGGTACCAAGTGACTGAGGTTTACGACACCCTGATGGAACTGGCGCAGTCAAGTAAAGCTGAAGCCAGAATCCAACATGAGGCAAACCAGATCATTGACGTCAAATTTCTGGTCTCAGTTGTGGTTTGGCACAATATCCTGTTCCAACCAAACATTGTAAGCCAGGCATTACAAACTCCATCGATGGACATCGTGACCGCTACTATTTTAATGAGAAGCTGCCGTGATTTCGTTGTGGCCTACAGAGACGACGGATTTGAAAATGCCATCACTGCTGCCAAAGAAATGACAGAAAACTTAAGAGTTGAGCCTGTCTTCAAGGAAACTCGTATTCACTGGAAGAAGAGACAGTTTGGTTATGAGGGCAGAGATGAGATGACGGGACGCTTAGAAGAAAAATTCAAGAGGGAGTTTTTTTGCTCGCTCGTTGACACTGCTCGAGTGTCCATCAAAGAAAGGTTTGGACTAATGAAGCACTATGAAAAGATCTGGGGTGGGGGGGGGGAGGGGGGAGGGCTGCTATGATCTTAGTAAGTTGCCAGCAGACAGGAAAACACTCTTGAACAATTATACGGCCCTTCACCGGACACTGACACATGGGGAATGTTTGGACATCAATGATAAAGACCTCTATGTCGAATTGGACAACATCCGTCACACTCTCCACTCTAAGTTCTCCAATTCATTCATGACGCAGAGCTGAAGGACACTTTTCCTAATGTGTGGATAGCTTTGAGGATTCTGCTCACACTGCCGGTCACAGTCATAAGTGGTGAGCACAGCTTTTCGAAGCTCAGGCTCCTTAAAACATATCTTTGATCAATGATGGCCAATGATACACTGACATTGCTTGCTATTTTATTGCTTGAAAATGCCATTGGCCAGTCTTTGGATCTCTCTGACCATGTGCTTCAGTTCACAAGGACAAAGATGAGAAAAGTGACCCTTAGAACGAAAGGACTAGGTTTAACATTCTAAGTCTGTCACCTACTGTAACACGATTTAATACCAGTCCACCCAATGTTGGTGCACAGTTCAATTTCTTGATGTTAGTACATTTCAGTTATTCTTAAAATTAAAAAAGTTTCTATGAGCTTAGAGAAAACAATTTTTTATTTGCTTATATATGGCATGAATAAATACAGACTGACAGATCCTAGCGTGCAAATTTATCATTCAATACGACAGGGATAAATCATGCATGCAAATTGTGCATCAAAGTCGTGAAATGGGCTACAAATGCAATAAAAAATAAAGTACTGAAAAGTTTAACAAATGGAGGGGGCCAAAGACATGCCTCGCCTGGGTCGTCATTTGGTCGAGAGTCAGCCTTGCTTCCCCCTATCATCCTCTCTCCACTACCTTCCCTGTTCACTCTGCTGTAATGCTGTCATCCTCTTTATACTTCCCGACACTCCCATCATTGGTGCAGGAGCCTTCTCCTCTGCAGCTCCTGTCATTTAGAATAACCTTCCTCTCATTCCAAATCTTAGCCAGAAACATGATTTCTCCGTTGCATATACCTCTTCATTCATCTCGCTGTTCCTCTCACAGCTGTTATTTAACCTTGTACTTGCAAATGTTAACTCTAAAGCATTTTGGAGCATGGCCTGTATGAATGACAATATACAAATCAAATAGGACTTTAGATTATTGTAAATCTTTACTTTCAGGAGTTCTTATTTCCATTTTACCTAGGACGCAGAAGGAGGTGTCACATAGAACAGACTTTCATCTTGAACAATCTCTTGTAAGTCTTCTTTCTTTTCCAACCTCATTCATGGTCAGCTTTGTGATCTATTTCCTTATCTCTACGATCCTTCTGTAAAAGCAGAGGTTCGTCTGCACATTGGATATGATCCGACCATTGCAATCACTTTGTTCTCAACTGATGGAAGACTGCAACTTACTGGGATCATCTAAGCATTTCCTTGTTTGTGACAAAAATCAAAGCAACGGATGTTAAGAATACGCCATAACTGTTGATACCAAAAACTGTTTAGTCTCCTCTCCTCAGTTGTTTTTTAAAGTCATGTTTCTGCTCCGTATAACAGAGTTCCCATCATTATTGCATTGAACACACATAGTTTAGTTGTCACACAGACATCCCATTGCCCAAAGAGAGGCCACCGAAGGTGATGAAATGCCATTGATGCAAGACCGATCCGACGTATGACTTTGGATACTGAACCTCTTGCTTTCAACCAACTACCCAGATAGATAAAACTATTACCCCATTCAATGCCATTGTCATCGACATGCAGTGTTGACAAGTCATTCATTTCCATTTTACAGGAGGCGTGCATAGCGCTGGGTTTATCACCACCTATTTTAACTCCTATAGATTCTGCAGTCGGTCGCAGCTCTTCCAGCGTTAGCAGCAGTTGATCAGTAGTTTCTCCAAATAAGGCAGTATCATCTCCATACTCAAAATCCTCTTGATAGATCAAGAGGCAGCTGTTTGCAGCTACTGACTTACTGTGCAGAAGCAGCTGTGTCCCTCTCCACGTGACCTGATACAGCAATGAAGTTGGGAGAGGTTTCCTAAATTGCTTGGCTGCTTAAATCGTGGTGATAGGAGTATGGGGGTGATTTTGCTGCCTGTCTTGATCTATCACCTCCCCTTTCTCTGTATATGGAGGGAGAGGAAATATAAGATCTCGAAGGTGGGGAAGCAGCCTCATAGACTATGAGCTGCAGACAGCTGCTTCCCTGCCTTCAAGATCCTATATTTAGAGCCCTGAGCAGATACAACATTTGTATCCACATCTGATCCATGATCCGCAAAAATAGATATCCACGGATTTATATGGCTCTACACATAATGACTGCAGTCCAGGAAATGTAACCGGTATTTTCTTTCTATGTTCCAAACCATTCATTACAATTAGAACTACCAGTTGACGTGGTTTCCCCCAGTTATAATCTAGTGTCAATGAGAAGGAAGAGACGACATTTTGTAACTGTGCCTCTGCATTGGTATTCCCTATTACGGTTAGAGATTCCTAATGTGATTCACCATTACAGCCATGACTGAAGGAGCATACGGGTTGCTTTACATTTTAACTGATCCTATATGCTGATAGTGTTATCATGGTTGGTTGTATGTGCCTGAGTCATTGCTGTGAACATTATATATTAGGTTACATGGTATTTGGGGGACTCTAGCTTAAAAGCCTGCACAGTGGAAATAAAGTAGTCATGGCAAGTGTTAACTGTATTGTAATCATTAGTCTCCATGTCATTGCCGCAGTTTCCATTGGAGCTGACTTGTTAGTGATGGTATTATTATTACAGTGACATGAAGTGTATTATTTTATGGTAACGACTGTAAAATCTCACGGCGCTTACAACTGGGATTTGTTTCATTAGAGTTTGATTTTTGGCTCTGAGCTATAGGTGGCATGACAGTCTGCTCAACTCAGTGCTTTAGCCGTCTGAGTCGTAGCAAATGAAATATAATTATCAGATATAATTGACATGCATAGGCAGAGCTCTACTGATATGCAATGAGCTTAGTTTCCTACCCAAGAGCTTTCAATTTACTCTAAAAGTTACTGACCTCATTTTTTCCTTTGCAACATACAGATACATCTTAACAGTCTAATCAGGTAGCACAGCTTTTAGAAGCTTTGGCAGCATATTGCTATCTTGTGGCAGGTCATAATATCCTGTGGTTGATTACAGCGGCATCATGCAGTGCTCTGCTTTCTTCTTTTTCACATGCCAGAGTCAAAGCTCAGCAAAATTGTAGCTCTCTCTGCCTTATCTTAGGTTGTGAGGGTTTTTTTGCTCAGTCTTCTCACTTAACATCCTTTAAATGCTGGTTTAACTGTTGACTGGCTGCTTGGTTCAGAACCCACCTCCCTGCCTGAAGAGAGGGCAACCAGACACTGAGCAGCTGGAGCTGTCCAAAGTGCTGAGTCAAACATGTGGGCCTGTTCGGGGCAAGCAGACAGGAAGCATATTTCCCCTTGGGCGTGGTGCTCTTGAAACTCCCCATAGAGTCAAACACCCATTTCTTTTACTCCTCTAGAACTGGCAACACCACCACGTGTGCTGTAGCCCAATCAGTTATCACAAATTAAACAGGAGCAGGCTGGGTTGATCCTTGGATGGGAGATCTCTGAGGAACACCTGTGAGCCTCAGGAAATTATATTGATTGTTCAGCAGGTGGCACTCCTCTGTTTCAGTAAATACTGAATCAATATCAGAGGCCTAGTCTACACCAGTAAAGCCTTGCTGGTAGACCTATACCAGCAAACTCTCCTAGTGAAGATGCAGGTTCTACCACCAAAAGATTGCTTTCAATAGTATTGATTGTAGCAGTTCCCCAAGTGAAATAAGTTCTATGGCAAAAGCACTTTTATGCCGTTCTAAGCAAAATGCCAGTTGCAAACTGATACACAATGGGTGGCATGGAAGCAGAGGCAAGTATGAAAGTGAGGGAAGGAAATGAGTGCGTGTTTAGAATGGTAGTGTGGGAGAAGCATAGGCAGCAGGCAGAAATAAGAGGATGTTGTGCAGAAGCTTGAACAGGAGGGTGTGGCCCTGAATTTCATGAAGAAGGTTCAAGGAAACCAACAGAGTAATCCAAAGAGTAGAGAGGAATCAAACGAAACTGTGTGCAAGAGTGCGGTTGCCAGAGGAGAGAGTGGAGTGTTTGAAGGTGATGGACAAGGGAGAGACAACAGAAGGTGGGAAGCTGAGACATGAGAAACATGCTTGTTTACTTTGAATTGGCAGCAGATTTTCCAGGATTAAATGTTGGAAAGTCCCAAATGTGAGGCAGAGGGGTAGAAGCTGCAAGTGGAGAGGCAGCTTTCTGAACCCAACACCATAGATATGGTAGTTGACGCTGTAAGAATGGGTGAGGTCACAGATGGGCACAGCGCAAAAGAACAGACAAAGAGGCAGAGGACAGAACCTGCATGCCCCAGAATGTAGCTCATATTTCAAGTCCAGAAAGGTTGATCCTTTCCTGCACGCTCCCAGACTTGCTACCGTAGCCTAATGGCACAACCCCCATGTCCCCACTTTGGAAAACTGGCACTGTAAAGTATGGTTATGTAAAAGCTCCCTTGTATGAAACATGATAGAGATGACTGCTAGTTTGGAGTTTGGCAGAACTTTTCCAGTGCTGCTCACTCGCATACACTAGAATATCAGCCACCTAACGTATGGTGTTTGTGTATTTTTGACTCACTGTGTTACACTGATGGGGGTTTTGCATCTCTCAACAGTGCTAGCCACCTGCAATTATCCTTCTATAGTTATGAGACTGATTGTAAGCAATTCCTTGCCCATGCTCAGCAACTTTATCTTTCAAACTATACACCCTAATTCCTTTCATCCTCTCCCTTTGAGTCACTTAAAACAACATTGTTACCAAACAAGAGATTATCATATCCGTTACTTAGTGAATTCTTTCATACGGAGGCAACTTTTCTTATGGCTGAGAAATGGATGCAGATTCCTCAGCAGTCGGCCCACAGCAATGTTCCAAAAACTTCTTTAGGGTCTCTATAGAGAGACACTAGGCAGCTCTAACCTCCTCTCTCTGCTGGGCTTCCATTTCCTATTGAATTATTGACAAAGGTTAAAGTTCAAGGGACAGTATGACAGAGTGCAGGGTGCAAACAGGTGAGCCTGCACTCTGATCACTCAGATATTAATTAGTTCCCCTGGAGAAAGTTGGCAGAGTAATTAGTCAATCAGGCTGGCTGGCTGGATGATCTAAGGAGCCAATTACCCCATCAGCCCAAGGCCATTGAAGAAGTAGGAAGGAAGTGCCAAGGGGAGGAGAGGAAGGGGACCAGGGCAAGCGGAGCTCAGTAACACGGAAGCCTCAAGGGAGGCAGACCTCTGTTCCTCTCAGTTCTTGGGGAGAGGGCCAAAAGAGCTGTTGGCACTGTAAATAAACTGTTGCACACGGATTGTTGTAGAAGTGGTGGAGGGAATTTAAAATAAAAGAATAAGGTGAAGGCACAACCACTGGAGTCCATGCTGTTTCTGTGGGGAAGAAGGCAGGAGAGAAGCCACGCCTTGTGACACATGGGTCTTGCCTGGGATCTTGACTCCCCAAATTGAGGCTTCTGTGAGTATTTGGTACCCAGATGATGGAGCAGACTCTGCAGTGGCTGGTGGACCAGCAGAAGGAGCTGCAGCAGAGCATGCAATCTTTCCATCAGTCACACAAACTGGAGAGAGAATCCCTGCTGGCCTGGCAAGCAGAGAAACAGAGCAGCTTGCAGGAATTTATCGGGGATTAAGCACAAATGCAGCAGCAGTTGCTTCTGAGACTGGTGGGTCCCGAAATGGGGAGCGGTAACTGGGTCAGCCTGTGTAAAAGGGGCCTGCCGATGACCCCAATGCTTCTCTAGTGATATTTGAGATGATAGCAATGGGAGCTGGCTGGGACAGAGGAACATGGGCTCTCTGGTTAGTACGCTATTTGGCAGGAGAAGCTCAAGTGGCCTACATGGCCTTGGGTGACAAACAGGCTGAGGACTATGATGCCATTAAGGCAGCCATACTTGACCATGTGGGATTGTCTACAGAGAAATATCAGCAGAAGTTTTGGGCTGCTAGATGGGCCAGATGTGTATAGCCCAGGGCATGTGCCCAAAGTTTAACTGATTGGGCCACCCACTCGTTAAAGCCAGGCACTCAGACTGTGGGCAAAATCATGGACTCCATAATCCTTGAGCAATTTCTACATGGCCTCCGGGAGAACACTTGTCTTTGGGTTAGGAGGCACCAACCCACAACACTGGAGGCAGTGGTGAAACTCACGGAAGAGTTTGAGGAAGTAAATTTTCCCTGCAAGGGGGTATGTCTGTCTAACAGGCCTGAGCTGGAAAGAGGGTTGGAGAAGTGTTAGGGGTAAAGTCTACAGAGAAGAAAAGAGAAGAAAACAGAAAGTCCCCTATGGTGAGCTAAGGTTCACTTGACCACACTCCCCAGTGGGGCCAGCAAGCTGCTGGGAGGTGGCTGCAATCTGAAGACTACTCGGGGACCCACATTCAAGACTGGCGATCCCTCACATTGCTCCCCCCCCCACTACATAGGGTGCCCTCTGTGTGTCAGTGGGCTCAGTTTTCCCAGATGGCTCTTGTGAAAGGTCATTAGCAGGTGGGGGTATATGGATATTTTTTGCAGGCTTCCAGGGGCATTCTTCGGGACCATAACCTCCCATACTCCATACTCATGTTCACTCTCATTGAGTATGTGTACACAAGCTTGGAATCACACCCCTAGCTCAGTGTAGATGTGCCCAAACACTGCCAAAGGCAGATAAGAGATTGACTAATATCCCTTGTTGCTCTTTCACCTCTGTCCATTGCCCTGGGGAGGTCATTCATCAGAGCAACCAGTGCTGTTTCTGTACCAGGTCCCACCTGGGAGCCAGACAGAGAGAGATCTATGATATTAGTGGAGGCCAGGTACTGCTGGCATTGGTTACCACTTTTCTTAATGACATTACCACTTAATGACATTACCACTTTTCTTAATGACATTATGCAGGATTGGGTGGTTGGAAGCCAAATGGTAGTTAGTAAGGGTACACTGGACTGTTGCTGTGTTTCAAGGCACCAGTTGGTGTCCTTTCTAATGGACATTGAACAATTTCTTTTCAATAATAGCCAAAGGCATTGACCTTGACCAGCCAGTTGGGGCATGGCTCCAGACTGGAGGTGATTGTGGACCCCTTTAAATGCTTCTAAAGCCTCCTTCCAAGGGGACTGGGCCCAATTCTGTCAGGGGTTAGAAATCAGAGATTTCCAAAACAGCCAGCTCAAGGTCTTGGAAAGCCTGAAATCTGTGTACATAAGTGATTTCCAAATGGAGCATTTTTCTAACATCCCTTGCAGAGTTTGCATGGAAAACTGTAAAAAAAAATTACAGCAAACATAGATATATGTAAGTGTCATTTTCTATAACTCTCTCCCCTTGTTCTTTATGAATGAGGACAGCTGCATGGAAACTAGAGATGGGCTAGGTCTGTAAAGGTCAGACCTGAATCCAAATCTTCCAAAGTTCAAGGGGATGTCAAGGAAAATTCAGATCTTTGGATGAGGTGCTGGCCTCTCCCTTGGGTCCCACAAACAGATGAGCTAGGATTTCAAGAGATGAAGAAGGCAAACAATAAGAAATAATAAGCATGTGTCCTCATTGTACCTAATTATGACTAAAGTTTCCATATTAAAGTTACTGTAGTAGCAACAGCAATAGCAGCAGTAGCAATAGTATTAATGCATTACTATATTTGCTTGGCTTTGCAATCTGAAATATAAGTGCTACCAATCCATGGAGAATGAATTCAGTCAATTGCTACAAGTTCACCCATGTTTGATTACCAAACTGCATTTATAGCGCTTCAGTCTTCTCCATTATCCACTTAGCAATAGGGTCCTGTCTAAATCCAGTCTGAGAACCAGACCTGTTACAGTCAACCCAGGGGTATTTTCCCCATTCACACATATGTTTCTTCTGTAGACATCACACACGTCCATCCACATCCTATAATGCTGTTCACTTAGCGCTAGATACACAAAGAGGACTTAGGTGTTGCAATGCGAAGCCTAACTTTAGGTGCCCCACTGCCTAATGAGTTGGGCGGCCAAGCTCCCTACACAACGTATGGGCAGAGTTAGGTCAGGTCTAGACCAGGGGTCTCAAACTCAAATGACCTCGAGGGCCACATGAGGACTAGTACATTGGGCCGAGGGCCGCATTTACTGACACCTCCCCCCCCCCGCCGCCCTCGGCCCCGCCCCCACTCCACCCCTTCCATGAGGCCCCGCCCCTGCCCCGCCTCTTCCCACCCCTTCCCTGCCCCCATTCCAACCCCTTCCCCGAAATCCCCACCCCAACTCTGCCCCCTCCCTGCCCCCAGGGGGCACAGGAGGGGTGTGGGGTGCGGTGGGGGCTCAGAGCAGGGGGTCGGGGTGCGGCAGGGGACTCAGCGCAGGGGGTCGGGGTGCAGGAGGAGTGCGGGGGGCGGGCTCCGGCCCGACCCGCACCGGGGGCAGGGCAGGCTCCCTGCCTCCCTGCCTGCCTGCCTGCCCTGCCGCCGCGTCGCACCAGGAAGCAGCTGGAACCTGGGGGAGGAGGGGCGCAGGGGTGTGTGTGGCTGTTGCTTCAGGCACCGCCCCCAGCAGTTCCCATTGGCCGGGAATGGGGAACTGTGGCCAATGGGAGCTGCTGGGGGCAGTGCCTGAAGCAACAGCCACACCCTCCCCTGCGCCCCTCCTCCCCCAGGTTCCAGCTGCTTCCTGGTGCGACGCGGCGGCAGGGCAGGCAGGCAAGCAAGCAGGGAGCCTGCCCTGCCCCCGGTGCTGGTCGGCCAGGTAAACGTTGTGAGGGGGAGGGCGGGGGGGCCGGGAGGAGCTCGGCCCGCGGGCCGCGTGTTTGAGACCCCTGGTCTAGACTATATACGTACTTGCATACACCACAGAGCAACGTAGTTATACTGACCTCAACCCCCCTTGTAGACAATGCTATGTTGACGGGAGACCTTCCCCCGCTGACATAGCTACTGCCTCTCGCGGAGGTGGAGTTATTAAGCCAACAGGAGAGCTCTCTCCCATTGCCTTAGAGCATTTTCACCAGATGCACCACAGTGGCGCCACTGCACAATGTAAATTTGTAGTGTAGACCTGCCCGGAGGCACTTAAGAACGGGAGATCCACAAAACACAGCACATTCAACAGGGAGCTACCTAAACTAGCCAATAGGGAAATGCCATTGAGAGGGGTGTGGCCTAACCCCCACCCCTCAAAAGGAGTTAGGCACCTATCTCTGCTGGGGATTCACAGCCAGGAACCCTCTCTTGGAGTTAGGTGCCTAAGCCCTTTTTTGCAAATGTGGAGCAGCAATTTGAACCCACACCTCTCAGGAGGATGCCTTAACCACTGGGCTATGGGGTATTCAAAGGAGGGGAAAGGGAGGCTCCCTCCATCTCTCCTGTTGAAATTGTTCCACTTTGTATAAATAATGAACTAGTCATTGGTACAGGGAGTTGAAGCTGGGTCCCCTGCACCCCAGGGGAGTGCCCTAACCACTAGGCTATGGGGTCATTCTCACCCTCTTTCCCTGGCCCAGTGAAGAGTGGTAGGACTGAAGCAGCTGTGCTCATTCCCACTAGCAGAGTTTTAGTACCTAAAGGGCTTTATCTGTGGAAATGTAGGCACCTCAGGCCCTTGGGCAACAACTAAGTGGGGGATCTGAGGATCTGAAGTTCGAACTTTGGTGCCTAAAGTGCAGTTAGGTGCCTAAATCCTTTTGTGGACCTAGGCCTTTTTGTAAAGAGCTTCCTGTCTGGCTCAGGAATAAAATGGTAGCTGGGTCAAACCTGAAATGTTCTCCACACAGAAATGGAGCATTAAACATCCTGGGAGAGTTTCTGTTCTGTGCCTTACAGGAGGTGCAGCAGAGAAGCAGCAGTCCAGAGGTAGTGAGGGAATGATACCAGGCTAGTGAGGGCTGGTGCACCTTCTTGGCATAAATTAGAGAGCCTCAAGGGCTGCCCAAATTTACAACAGACTCCCCAGTACAGCCAGGGGCAGAACCACATCCTGGAGCATCCCACAATCTCTGTAGTGCTCAGCACAGGGAAGATTTCTTCTACTCCTGACATGCCCCATATAAGGGGGCAGCATACATCTGATTATGGTTTCCATTAACTACTCCTGCCTCACCGAAAATTCTCCCCTGTCCTTTGCAGCTCAGGTATGGCCCCTATAGACCAACAGAGTGGCATATGCATTTATACAGTGCACAGTCATTCCAAAGTTGCCCAAACTCATTACAATCTACACATGATACAGCAGTCATTTCACAACATTGAAATGCTGCCAACTCTGGGGTGGGAGGACATTAGCCAGCATGCAGTACATAACAGTGGTGGAAGGGGAAATTTTTCCCAAGATAACTGGGGAAAAGTCTACCCTTACAAAAACCACCATGAGATCTTTATCGTAGCTACTGAAAGCAGACAGGTCCTCAGTTTTTAAAGTCAGATAACTGGGCCATCAGTCTGACATACTGGTTGCCTGATCAATCTGTTCTTAACCGTCCGTAGCCTTGAAATATTTTGCTCTAACGTGAGCCCTGATACCTTTATTCTACTCAACAAGTGCGTTGAGAATGGTGGAGGGGAGGAGGTTAAGCATTGTTTTTGTTAAGCTGCAGAGTTTTAGAATCAACATTTGAAGAATAAACCACCATAATAAATGTTTGCTCCAGGGTCCCCAAGCTCTTGCTACTTCATTAGCTAGCACTGTTCTCCAGGGAGTCATTTTTCACTCTTAATCATTCTTGGTATATTGCAGCTCTACTTTGGGAAGCAGAGAAGCAGCTGCCACTGGAAGCCTTCCACAAAGTCCAATGATTCAATGCCTACCTTCCCATTTGGCAAAAGTCGCCGTATCTCCACCCGATCTAAATGCCATCCAGAATTAAGCCCTCCTCCTTTGTGCCCAATACGAATCTTCTCAATAGTGTCTCCAACATCCTCTAGCTATGGAAACAACAAAAAAAGATTATGAAGTGAGTAATAGGCGGCAGCTTCAGTTCCTTTACAGCTAAAGCCAAGATCCACTGATTCATGATCCATTTTCTTATTTTCAGTCTATATTAAGTTCTCAAAGGGGCAAATATTAGCCTCATTGTAGCATCCATATGCATGTGGAATGAGGGGCTCCACATTGTTTTTATTCTGAAATAAGTGTGTCCACACTGACTTGCACTGAAATAATTACATGTTGGGAACAGATTCTGTTAAATAGGTGCAAGTCTGTGTGTGGAGCATTTCCTCAAGCTCTTCAGCTGGAATGGGAATCGAACCAATCCTCAGAAGCTGTAAGTTTACTGTGGTTTGGTTTTTTTTGTTTACAGCTCTGTGTTAGATTATTGATACATGATTATAACAGGGAAGGAGGGTCTTGAAATCAAAGCACAAGATTGAGAGCCCAGAAATCTGCTCTCTCTTTCTCCGTCTGCCACTTTGAGCAAATCACATAGATCAATATTTGAAATAGCCACTCATTTTCTGGTTGCCCCTTTAGCCACTTACATTCTGAAAAGAAGGCTGTAAACATAGTTGCACCAAAATAATGAAATTGGTTTGGATTTGCACCTTTTGTCATTTCGGTGCCAGCTTGAGTGTAGATCAGCACTGCCTGAATGCCTCCTTTTCACATGGGAGGGGCCTGCTAAGCTAGCGTTTTCCCTGCAGAGATTTGTAGACCAACTATTTTTCGATCTTGCAAATGTTCAGAGTTTGCGGGTATCAATTTAGTTCCCCTACTGCTTGCCCCCAACATGACAAGACTGTCATGTACTGAAGCACAGTTCGTCTCATTTCAGGGAATTCGAATAGACTGGTTGCTGCAATTCAGGGTTTGGTGCTGCAACAGAACTGGTTAGGGAAGCTTGCATGAGGTCTGCATTCACTCTACCTGAGTTGACTATAAGGAGCATTATCAATCTCTTACTAGCATAAAAATTCAAATTCTCTGAATTCGTCCAAAAACATTAATATAGGTGAAACGATGTTATTCTTCCTCTGCACAGCCTGAATAACCATCCTTCAATGAGGCATTCAATCTATACATAGCAGTGAAGTGACATGTGACTGTAAAGATGGGTATTAAAAAAAGATGTGTTTATTGCACCGCTTTAGGCATCTCCAGAAAATCACCACTCAGAACTGCAGCTGATAATGTTGTTTTTAATGCTTTTATTGCCCCTTCTGCAGAATAGCAAACAGCACCGGCAGTAAAACCACTAAAACAAAAAGGCAATTCTCAGCTCTGTATTTTCCGAAATCCCAGCATTATTTTCAAGGTCTACTGAGCTTCGAATTATGGCTCCCCACGAATAGGTGAAAGAAGAATATATTTTGCTGCTTTTTTGTTGTTTGGTAAAGAAAAAAATAAATTTTGGGGACCAGTTAATATGTCCTTCTAAATCCACAGAACAAACTGCATTTTCATGTACTTCGTCTAAAACGCACTGATGTCTCAGCTTCTTCTAAAGGGAAAATAAATCCTAAGGATTACAACATTAAAATAATGTGCAGTTCAAGATTTTTTACACATGGATTGATTAATGGCAAACTCCATCATGGACAACTCCAAGGAAACTCCATGGAGGTAAGTTCTGTTCTTTGAAAGATGTAAAGAGGAGGGTTTATTGTGATTTGTGTCCCAGGACAACAATTTGAGGTGAAAATATTTTAATTTGTTTAAAAATGTTCTAAGGTTTGGTCTTGATTATTAAAAAAACACCACCACAAGAAAACAAAAAGAAACACAGAAAGGTTTTAAGTCCCTCTGGGAACTTAGTCTCTGTGGTACCCAGTGGATGAAAATATCAAACAGAAATAATATATAGGGCCAGATTTTTAAAACACCTCCGTAACTTGCAGTATTTGCCAATTCATAATCTTGGGTATGCTGTGAGCAAGGACTGTTGAATCCAGCATTGCATGTGCCAGTGGGCAGTTAGCTACACAACTGGTCAATGTGTGTGCACAAATGTATTTTTAGCATGCACTAATGTATGTGTTTGCAAATACATCAGGCTCGTTGAAAACTTGGTCCAACGTATTCAGAAATCATAGCTCCTACAGTAAGGTAACAGGTCCTCTATATATTCCTACACAAGCATTAGGCATTATGGACCAACTTTTCAAAAGTGCCTTCTGAAAGTGCACCCACAAAATGGTGCATATAGACCCCCCCGTTTGTGCATGCAATTTCAGACATTACCTTTGGTTCTTAGAAGGGGTTTCCTTTTGAAAATATTGGAGGGACAGAGAGCAAGCGAGAATATGTGTAAGTGTGCCAGAGAGAGAGGAAGAGAAATTATAATTGATTAAAGGTTCTAGATGAGGCCATTAGCAAGCAATGGCAGGGGTTGCTACTTATCAATCATATGTTGCTCCTATTACTGTATCTGTGCTCCTTGCAGTGCTTTAATCCTTGTAACATGCAGTGAGATAGGGCTATTATCCCCATTTTATAGATGGGGACCTGAGGTGCAAGTGTAACCCTGACAGACCCTGGTGGACAGGATCGAACCTGGGGAGCTTAGTGCATGAGCCTCTACCGCATGAGCTAAAAGCCACATGGCCCTTAGCTAACGCTGTAGAACAGACTCATTTGACTCTCTCTCTCTCAAGTGGTCTTGGTGCCACTAGATGGGACAGAACACCACACCCAGGGGGTGTGTGGGTTACATACTTCCCCTAGCTGAGGAAGCACGTCCCAAGCTTCAGAGTTCCCAGCTGAAATCCTGGCTGAGACCCCACTCGTAACACCGACAGACCCTGGTCCTCGGCAGGCAGGATTAAACCGGGAACTTCTGGAGCTTAGTGCATGAGCTAAAAGCCAACTGCCTCTTAGCTAACGCTGTAGAGCAGACTCATTTGACTCTCTCTCTAAGTGGTCTCAGTGCCACTAGATGGGACAGAAAACTACACCGAGAAGGTGTGTGGGTTACACAAGGAGGCTTGGTGATTTGCCTGGGATCATACAGGAAGTCTGTAGCAGCACTGGGATGGAATCCAGGACTCCCAAGTCCTAGGCCAATGCCCTAACCACTAGACCATCCTTTCTCCCCCACAGCAGTACCTGCACAAGTCTCCTGTGAGGAGAGAGGTAAAAAGTAGCATTGGGCAAGTAATTGATTTTTTTGGTTCAGTGGAAGTTCCAAAAAACTGGAAAAAAAATTCTGGGCTGAAACACATCTGAAATTTTTAGACTGTCTGGTAAATGGAAAAAGTCTGCCTGAGGTCTATTCCAGAAGAGGGATTTGAACCCAGAGCAGAGATTCAAGCCTGGGTCTGAGTTCCCTGACCACTGGGCTAAAGGTTTCAAGGGTCCAGCAGCACCCCATCTTTTCCTTCTCTGGCCAGTCTGTGAATGGCCAAAACAATTCATGTCAAATTCACAAATAGTTTCAGGTCAGCCAAAAATGCATCTTTTGTCCAGAATTAGTCATCCAAAAATTTTCACCCAGCTGTCATGAAGAGTCCTTTTTCAATTTTTTTCCACATCCCAACTGCTTGTCTCTCCATTTTGTGTCCCTAAACCCCTCACCCAATCATTGCTCCTGCAAAAGAGCGAATATTTTTTATTTTACCTCCACAATGAACTGATCCACTGAGTTCCTCTCAAAGCACATCCTTTGCTCTCTCTTGTTCTGGCACAGGGATTTCTGTTGACTGCAGACCCCATTATTTCCATAGAGAACAATGAAAACATCTGCATCGGTGCCAGCTCCAAAGATGTCACTGGTGTAAACTGTGATCTCGTAAGGGACAACTAAGTTAAGCGGAGGAAAACAAAAAACAAACCACGGGCTGTGAGCAAAAAGCAAGGCTTCCAACTGGGAAAGTCTATAATTCATTTTAGAATTTAACAAACTCAAACCTAGATTAGAAATGTCAACATTTACAAAGCATCATTAGGAATTATACACACAGAAGTTATGCACAATTAACTGTTACATTACGTTGCAAGCCATCAGGCTGGATTCTGATCTCAGTTACACCAGCGTAAATCTGGAGAACTCCATTTAAATCAATGAAGCCAACAGAGCTACTCTGAATTCATACTCATTTACTGAGGTTGGAATCTGACCCACTGGATTTAATCCTGGGAGTCAAAAGAGCTCTGAATATTTATACTGCAAAGTCATTGAAACATGAATCTCCCACAGTACGCTGAGTCTTGAAAAGACTCAGAAGATTTTTGAGTAACTAAGCAAACTGGCAAAACTGAACTAGCTGGAGCTGGTATGAAAAATTCTATATAAACCTCATTAAAACTTCTGGACTATTTTAAGTATTAGCTTGCGAAGGAAACATCAACCAGAGAGGGGGGGGAATGTGAACCTGTCTCTCGCTTTAAAGAACTAATTTCCATTTCACTCTTTTATCTAGTGTTCTCTTGAGGCCAGATTCTCCAATGCCCTGCACTGTGTCCAGTTACCTACAGTAGTGCAAAGTGGGCATAAAATGCTACCAAATTAGAATTGTGACTACACAAGGTGCAGAGCAACAATGAATTGGACGCTTTAATCCTTCCTTGTTCCTACTTTGGTCTCTCTAGAACAGGGGTCGGCAACCTTTCAGAAGTGGTGTGCCGAGTCTTCATTTATTCACTCTGATGTAAGGTTTCGCATGCCAGTAATACATTTTAACGGTTTTAGAAGGTCTCTTTCTATAAGTCTATAATATATAACTAAACTATTGTTGTATGTAAAGTAAATTACGGCTTTTAAAATGTTTAAGAAGCTTAATTTAAAATTAAATTAAAATGCAGAGCCCCCCGGACCGGTGGCCAGGACCCGGGCAGTGTGAGTGCCACTGAAAATCAGCTCGTGTGCCGCCTTCGGCACCCGTGCCATAGGTTGCCTACCCCTGCTCTAGAATTTATTGTTGCCTTTAATTCCATACTTCCTACAGTTCTTTCTTATTCTTATTCCTTTTCAGACTCTTCCTGATGTAAGAAATAGACTAGTCCAGGATATAAGGGACTGGCCTGGGGGGCCACAAGACCAGGACAGATTCCTGGCTTTGCCACTGACCTGTTACATAACCTTGAGCAAGTCACTTCCCCTCTCTGTGTCTCAGTTTCCCAATGTGGAGAATGATATTTACTCTCTTTTGTTCAGTGTTTTGAGGTACACGGATGAAAAGTGCCCAGCAAGAGCTCAGCATTAATATTATTTATTTTATTTCAAATGATCAAAGGCCTCTTTGCAGTTCTTGAACCCTAATAGAGATAATCTCTTTGCTGACTCACACTTAGGATGCTACTGGTCTCCGTTAGTGTTGTACAGAATTTAGCCCATACAGTTACCATGGCTTCCATTTCTTCTATCCCTTCTCTGTCATTCTGATTGGCCTTCTGTTCTCTTTGGTTTACCTGTTCATGTATAGCAAATCCCACTTCAACCATTCTCTTCCTTTTTCTATGCATCTTTCTGAGCTGCTTATAATCCTGGGCTCTCCCACACTCCACCCCTTTCGATATTCGTTGTTATGCTTTATGCCACAGTGCTGGGAGTTCTAGGACGCAGCATCCTAGATCAGAACAGATGGCATATTTCTGGCACCACTTCTATTATTGCTGGAGTAACTGTGATTATGCATATCGGAGCATAATCATTCATTAACTATCCAGGCTTTCTAAACACAGCTCTCAGGAGAAGAGATGAAGAAGTTTGATTTTAGAGACAATCAGCCTGAAGGTACTTAATATTCTTTTTTGCCAGAACCAATGAAACCTATTCGCCTGTGCTGCAGATAAACTGAAATAGTTTCCTGCAATATGTAAAAATAAAGAACTAATCCTGGAGACCAAAATCGCCTGCTATGTGTTATGAAATAAAAATGATCTGATCTTCTCAAGTCTGCTATGCTTGTTTTTTTTTATTTGAATATTAACATCAGCTTAGAACTGAATCAGCAACTCAGCACTGTAACAAGGTCACAGCTCTCAGCTGTCAGAATCCCCGTTCGTTTTCAGGTTGTACCCCACAGGCACTGTTTTAACGGGCACAACAATGACATGTTTTCATCCTCCATGCTCAGGGAAATAATTTGGCATGAGCGATCATGAGACATGTCAGACCATTTTAGTGGCAATCTGAAATCACCGGGTTAATGGTTGGGAAATTAGAATACTGTGAATAGTACAACGTGTGTATTTACACACGTGTGTATTTACACTTGGTTCTAGCGCCTTGCAAGTCTCCTTCTACATAGCCCTGATTGCTGGTTCCAGACGCTGCAAAAGGGCTGCTGACACAAATAAGCTTTGCACATATTGTACATGAAAAGCTGGCATTCCAGAAACTCTTATGTCATGTAATACCCCTAATAAATTACCCACTTAAGTTATGTATCATATTACCATGTGTGAGACATCTCAGGAAAAACAAAACCACGGTACAATGGGTGACAGTCACTCCCCTGAAGAAGACCAGCGCAAGGGTTATGCACTGGTTAAGTCCCATAGGGTTGAAATGTGACACTGATGATCCCTAGGGCTGCAGTGTGATCTATGTGTGCAGAGGCCTTGCGATGGGTTGACATTCGTCCCATGTGTCTGTATATTTATTATTCCAAACCTGGGGCCAGTGGTGTCTGACAGCAGACTGAATGCACCAGGGATGGTGGTGAGGAAGGGTACAAGAAGCACCCCTTCTTCGACCCCTAATGTTTTATGTGGAAAGAAAGTACAAATGTGCTTGAGAGACAGGGGATGCCATGGTCAGAGCAGCAGCGGAGGTAGGGATGTGAGTGAGGGGACACTGTCAGAGCATCACCAAAGAAAGATTATTTTAGCTTCTGACTGCTGGATATTTGAAGAGGGGACGGTAAAGATCAGGGTGGCCAGAGAGGAGGATAGTCCAGGTGAGAAGGAACAATGGCATGAACCAGAGTTTGGGCAGGGGAGAGAAGAAAGAATCCATAAACCTATGGTAGCTCTATGGTCCCCATTACTGTAGTATCTGAGTGACTCGCAGTCTTTAAGGTTAGTTATCCTGATAACAATCCTGTGAAGAAGGCAAGTCCTATTGTCCACGTTCTACAGAAGGAGAACTGAGGCACACAGACAGGCTAAGTGACTTGGCCAAGGCTACACAGGAAGTCTGTGGCAGGGAAAGGAATAGAACTCCATTTCCAAGTCCCAGGCTAGCACCTTAACTACTGGACCATCTTTTCTTATAAAGGGAAGGGGTAGATTTAAAAAAAGCCATGGATGCAGAAGTGGCAAGATTTGGCGACAGCCAGCATGTGTGGAGAAGAGTCAGAGAGAGCCCCAAAGTTGTGAATGTGAGGGATGAGAAGCACAGAGGATTCCCACCCCACAGAAATAGGGAAAGGGGAAAGCAGGGGGCTTAGAGATGAGCAATTCAATGTCTTCCACGAGGCAAAACTCTACATACATGGAACATATTCTTTTGTCTGCAGTTCTGCAGGGAAGAGATCTCTCTCAGTGGCTCCATCGTCCTCTGATTTATCCAGCCAGCGGCCACAAGGGAACTTCAGGCATTGCCCAAGTGATGGGGCATCGATTTCCACCCATTCCAGAAACCAGCCAGCGGAGCCACCTGTAGCAGGAGATTATACTCAGAGTGAATAGCACTTTTCACCAGCAAAGCGATTTACAGACAATGAACTAATTAATTCATCCTGCAAGATCCCTGTGAAAGAGGTAAGTGTTATCATCCTGTTTTACAGAACAGTCACTTGCGGTAGACAGGCTACTGCTAAGTGACTTGCCTAAAGTCCCAGAGGGAGTGAAAACCATGGTCAGAACACAGGAGGAGCTCACTGGCCTGGCAGTGGTGTGCTGTCACCATTAGACTCTTGCTCACTCTTGCTTCTTTCGTCAGAACTTGAGGCCAATTTTTTCAAAAGTGGCGAGGGGTTTGGGGTGCCTCAGCGTCTGAATGTCCAGTGGGAGACTAAAGGGGCCTCATTATCAGAGGGAGGGTTTGCAGCACTTTCTGAAAATCAGGCCCCTTTAAAATGTCTGAAGTTAGGCATTCAAAAATGGAGGCACCTGGAACCACTAGTCACATGTGAAAACCTGGTCCCTTTGTGTGAATTTAACACCTGGGTTTTATTATCTGCAGATCCCATTTCGAAATCCAGATCATTTTAAAGCATAGCAATCAGGTAGGAATGCCCTGAATATATACCACAAGGTGGTTATAAAGCCAGACAGAGGACTGGCATCACCCCTTTCATGGAATAATGGTTTTGTACAGCAATTCCCTTGCAATGTTCACTTCTCCTGGGCAGCCTTTCCACCCTGGCGCATACTCCTCCTGCTATAATATCACAGCTTACAAAAGGATGAAAAAACTGCTGTGTTTCAACACTGTTCACACCTCGTTTGCCACCACTGCTGTACCACGTCTAAATTAAATTGCAGGCTCCTTGGGGAAAGAGCCTGTATATTTGTCTGCAAAGCACCAAGCACATGATGATAATAATGTCCAGCATGTTAATAAATAAATCATTAAATGAATATTTCCAAATATAAACACCCCCCTCACCCATGTGGAACAAGGAAAGCTATGTTGTGCCAGGTTATCTTACCTTTATTGTCATGGCCAATCTTTATTTTTTTCAGGTCTCCAATGTCCACAGATTCCACTGTAAACTCATCGAGCTTCCCACGCTCAAATTTGTTCTTGTTAGTTTTGGAGGCCTTTAGATTGATTATCCCTGTTTGTTGTAGCACACACAGACATTGTTTAGTGCAATGATATTCAGATCTCAGTAGTTCAGGAGCCAAATTAGCAATCACCCCCAAAAGTAGTGTGAATTCATTGTTTCATTTACTCTCTCTCTCTATATATATATATATAGGTGTGTGTGTGTGCGCGTATAATTATTCTCACAGTAAAATGACAGGCCGAGTATTATTATATTTGTGACGTTGTGCAGTCTATATGATTTTGTAAAAACATAAGTGAATATAATGTAATTGGAATAGTTTTATAAAAACATAAGTGAGTTTAATGTAACTGAAATATGCTTCATGCAAAAGGTATCATCACAAAGCTTATAATCTACTGAGAGTGATCATCCTATTTGTATAAATGTATCACTCTTGTATCTAAAACTAGAAATATAAAATATAACTCTGAGGGCCTATTGTAATTATGCAAAGTGTGGGCCATTGATGGTGGTTTGGAATCTTGATGACTCCCATTAACCAGAGCCATTGTCTGCAGATGGCTGTATTTACCTGTGAGTCTTCCTGTATATGTGTGTGCTGGCAAGTGAATAATGCAGCCTTGCAGTGACATGTGATCATGTCACCTGAACTGGAATCCATCTTTAACCTGGTGCTTTTCCAGTGAGGGGTGGGGGAACCCAGAGGGACAAAGGATTCCCGCCTTATGCAAAAGATATATAAAGGGGTGGAAGAGAACAGAG